>JAKELH010000840.1:0-25937 GCA_021525015.1 Lactarius pseudohatsudake
ACCACATCAGGACCTTTTCAAATGGGATATCGACAATGTCTCGCGTCTCGGGACAGGAGCACAAGGATATGTGTTGGATCCTACTCGGATTAATTGTAGACCTCCCTCTTCCCTCTGGACAAGTCACCTCACGCATTATTAGATCGGTACACGCACTCTTGGACTTCCTGTATCTCGCACAGCTTCCTTCTCAGACTACCAATACAGTTGCTCGACTCGACTCGTCTCTGGCTCGGTTCCACGACAACAAGGCCGTCTTTGTCGACTTAGGCGTTCGCGAACACTTTAACATACCGAAGTTGCACTCGCTTATGCACTACAGCCCGTCGATTGCTCTTTTTGGCACCACGGATAACTACAACACTGAGCAGACTGAGCGGCTTCATATCGACTTCACCAAGGATGCTTATCGCGCGACAAACCACAAAGACGAGTACCCCCAGATGACCGCGTGGCTGGAGCGCCGTGAGAAGCTGCAGCAGCACACAGCGTTTATCAAGTTTCGGCAGCAGCCTGAGGCCGAACAGCAGAGAAGCCAACCTCCAATTGGGCCTCCTGGCCCTGTTCCCCGCAGTGTGAAGATGACGCGAAATCCATCTGCCAAAGCAGTATCGTTCGACGACCTTTCCAGGGAACATGGCGCAGTCGATTTTCAGGACGCGCTAGCCGATTTCATCGCTCAGACAAATCACCCCGAGGCATCAGCAGCAGCTCTGAGAACGCTGGCTGCAGATACGCTGATTCCGTTCCGTTGCGTTCCTGTCTTTTACAGAATCAAATACACATCAAGTGGCACATCTACAGTCATTGACGCAGTCCATGTCCGACCTGAACAGAGAGATACACATGGACGCCCAATACCATCACGGTTCGACACCGTTATTGTCCGTGGCCACCATCGAGGTCGTGCGGGGGAAACAACGGTGGGTCTATTTCTGACTGGTAATAGAACCGTCTAATCATTCTAAACTCAGGCCTGCAAATAGCCCAGGTCCGCGTCGTCTTTCAAATACCAGAGGGGTCAATTCCTGTCCTTTTCCCGTCTTTGACCACGGTACTACCAACACACCTCGCATACGTAGAGTGGTTTTCCCCAATCCCAGCCACCCCTGACGCCAATCATTCGTTGTATAGAGTATCTAGGTTGACACGCAATGGTCGGCGTGATGCCAGTATCATTCCGGTTGACTCTATATTTTCGAGTGTCCACTTATTTCCCCGATTTGGACAACAATCACGCGAGTGGAACACCTTTTCAGTATTGGAATTATGTCAATCATTTTACATAAACCCCTTCAGCGACCGGGATATGTACCTCTTACTTTCGTAGTTAACTATCAACTAGCTGTACAACACGAGCCCCCTCGCAATACATGCCCTCTTCTCGAGAACAAAAGGACAGCTTGGGCCTTGCCCAAATTCGGCTATTTTCACCTGTTTCGGCTGTACTTGCCTCGATCCATCAGCCACATGTAGGGCGACGGATTTCAAGTCAACCCGTCGCCCTCGCCATTGTCTCTCTCCGTGTATCATCCACCTTCGCTCTCATCCCGTCTAAGCTATCGGCTGTCTCTAGCCACCCTTAAGTCACCATTCAAGTTAGAGGTCGCGCGGTTCGTCGCGCTCGCCGTAGGATTCGGGGGAGGATTCGGATTGTCGTACGTCCTAATTGTCTCGGTTTCGATGGTTTTCGGATGCCCTCTTTCATCCCCCTTCCTTTTACTTAGACGTTTGGTATCGCCTCCCTCGTTTTCACGCCCATATCCCTTTGTTACTATTCGCTGCTGCTCGCCACTCGTTCGTCGCACCTACTCTCCTCTACCCCTCCTACTTTCTTGACCTCCTCACTATATGTTCGACTTAGACTCGGAATGCATCGTATACTACAGCGTGTTTATAAACCTGCTCACCTTTGACTCGTGAATGACACCGTTGATTTCCCCCTCTTCATCTCGTCGTCTGCTTCTACTGCTACAGCAAAGCCCGTTCCGAAGACTAGCCCGCCATCACCGAGCCACCGACCTCGGTTCCCCGAGCCGCTGACCTTGGCCCTGCCCCGCCTTTCCTAAATTCCTTAGCAGTCCGAGCCGCCGACCTCGGGATTTACACTTTGCCCTAGCCATCACCCTTAGCACCTTGCCGCCAACGTGCCACGTCTTGAGGAGCTCGTTCCCGTCCTAAGTAAGTGACTGTCTTCATGTACTCTGGGGAGTGTTCCCCATCGAAGCGAGTATCTTCAAGTACTCTGAGGAGCTCGTTCCCATTTGAGGAAGCGACCTCATATGGTCCTAGTTCGCCACACACCCAAATAGGTAGTGACTTGGGTAGTGATGTCGTCCACATCAGGCAAGCACCTGTGATTAGCAGAGCAGTATCAAAAGTAGCGATCAATTATCACTCCAGTATCAAATTAGCGATCAGGTTATCAAAATTAGCGATCAGGTATCAAAATTAGCACGGGAGGTTTTCCCTGATGTGTTGTGGCAGCTCAGAGCTGGTGTTTACTATCTTGGGAATAAAATTTGGAAAACTCCAAAATTATTTGGGGAGCTGGCTTTCCTCAAAAGCCAAGGGGTCCTTTGCCAACTATAAGCAATCTGATTAGCTGTTCCTGATTTATTTAACCAGAGCTGAAACCATTGGGCTGAAGGATTTCAGAAATAGTCAAATAAATCATGAACAGCTGATTGTATTGCTTAGAGTTGGCAGAGGACCCCTTGGCATTTGAGATGATCTACCTCCCCAAATATTTTCATAGTTTTCTCTACTTTATTTCTTGAGATATTAGAAATATTAGCTTAGCTGGCACTGGCAGCAATACTATTTACAATCAAATTCCTTTTGATTTTTGTATTGTTGTAGTACTTATTTTTCCTATCTATGCATTCCTATACTCCTGTAATTTTTTAAGGCAGAATGATTCAAGGAAAATGTGTGATTTTGTGCAGACACATACCCAAATTGACTTAGACAAAAAATGGTGACTTGGGTGACTTCCGGGCGGAAGTTTAATTTGTGGCGGGAACGGCGCGCCGCGTCACGCGTCATGCTCAGTAAAAAAGGAAGTCAGCCAAAAGTCGAAAAAATAGGACGTCGGTCAATCCGTAGTCAACTGTTAGTCAATATTTTTGCACAAAGTCAACCAAAGTCAAGTTCAAGTCAACCAAAGTCAATTCAAACTTGGAGAAAAAATCACAAAAAAAAAACCTTGACTGGGATATTATCTGAGGGCATGATTTAGTCAGGCCAAGTCAATGCCAGATCAGTTAAAGTCAATTGAACTAAGGGAATGAATTATGGAAAAACAGGAGCATCAGGGTGTGGGTGGGATGGCAATGGCAATGGCAAATGGGGACATGGGGGTGGGTGTGGGGGTAATGGAGGATGGGAACATGGGTGTGGGTGTGGGTGTGATGGGGATGGAGAACATGGGGGTGGGGGTGGGGGGGATGGGCATGGGGAACATGGGGGTGGGTGTGGGTGTGATGGGCATGGGCATGGGGAATGTGGGGGTGAGTGTGGGTGTGATGGGCATGGGCATGGGGAATGTGGGTGTGGGCGTGAGTGTGGATGGGATGGGGAACATGGGGGTGGGTGTGGGGGGGATGGGGATGGGGAACATGGGGGGTGGATGTGGGGGGATGAGGATGGGGAACATGGGGGTGGGGGTGGGTGTGATGGGGATGGGGATGGAGAACATGGGTGTGGGTGTGGGTGTGATGGGGATGGGGAACATGGGGGTGGGTGTGGGGGGATGGGGGGAACATGGGTGTGGGGGGATGGGGGGAACATGGGGGTGGGTGTGGGGGGATGGGGGGAACATGGAGGTGGGTGTGGGGGGATGGGGGGAACATGGAGGTGGGTAGAGATGTCAACGAGTTATACTCGTGAGTATGAGTACTCGTCGGAAATGCCCGAAGAGCCACTCGTACTCGACTCGTACTCGTTGGTGCGAGTACTCGTGAGCACGAGTACTCGCCGATTTTCTCAAACCCGAGACTGGTACTCGACTCGTACTCGCAGCGAGTACCCGTCCGAGTCGCGAGTACTCGCAGCAAACTGCACGAGTACTCGTTTCAAACGAGTACTCTATATTATCCACCTATAAAACTTGAATTCTAGCACTACTAACTACGAACAATGTACTGTAGACTAGCTAGAAAGACTACATTTCCCACCGCGCCGTCGCTGCCCCCTGCCGCCGTCGTGCACGAGCGTCGTTGCCGCGTCACCGCTGCTGCCCCCGCAGTCATCGTCGATGTCGTCGTGGACCGCGCCGTCAACGCGGTCGTCGTGGACGTGGTCGGCGTGGACGTGGTCGGCGTAGACGTGGTCGGCGTGGACGTGGTCGTCCTGGGTGTGGTCGTCGTGGACCATGGTGGTGGCTGTCGTCGTAGTCGCTGTTGTCGTGTCCGACTTGCCTTGCCGTCGCCGTCGTGTCGTCACCTCGCTAAAATGCCATGGTCGACCCATAGTTGATGGGGTCACGGCGGAGGTTCGTCGTCGGCTAGCCAGGCGCTGATGGTTTGCTGCCACTGTCGTCGTTGTCGTCCAGGCGTACAGGCCTTGTTGGTGGTAAGCAACTCACGTGGTGTAAGCAACTCGCCAGTAAGAACCGCGAATGACGCTAAGCTTCCCACGCTCGGTGATTGCCAGTTTTCTACACACGGACCGGCCCGTCGGCTGTGCCAGCCACGTGCACTCAAGCGTGCACTCGTAACAATACCACCAACCAGCAACAGCAAGGCGGCGGCGGCGGCGGACGCCTTGGACGACGCGACATCGACCATGGAGCGATGACCGTCGACAACGGCAACGCGGCGGTGCCCGTCGACCACGACGACAGGCGTCCTCGACCACGACGAGGCGATACGAGGACAGGCGTCCTCAACCACGACGAGGCGACACGACGACAGGCGTCCTCGACGACGACGACACGACACGACACGACAATAGGGCAACATCGACCGACAACAATACCGACAGCAAGACGCCGACGCCGACAACAACAACAACAACAACGCCGACGACGACGACGGGCGACAACTTCGATGGCGGGCCCTGTGGCTCAGGCTATTAACTCTTGTATTAACTAGTAGTTTACTGTACACTGTAGCTTAATATATTGATTTATGCAAACCTGTAATACCAACCCAAACAAAAGCTGGAACCATGCCAGTATCACGAGTACTCGTGAGTACTCGCGCTCAGAAAAAAGTAAACTCGTACTCGTGTGAACATTCAGGCACGAGTACTCGCGCACACGAGTACTCGTCACAAACGAGTCACACTCGCGAGTAGACTCGTTTGATGACAACTCGTTGACATCTCTAGAGGTGGGTGTGGGTGGGATGGGGATGGGGAACATGGGGATGGATGTAGGTGGGATGGGGATGGGGATGGGGATGGGGATGGGGAATGTGGGTGTGGGCGTGAGTGTGGATGGGATGGGGAACATGGGGATGGGTGTAGGTGAGATGGAAATGGGGAACATGAGGATAGGGAATGTGGGGGTGGGTGTGGGCAGGATGGGGATGGGGGTGGAAAACATGGGGGTGGGTGTAGGTGAGATGGGGATGGGCGTAGGTGGAATGGGAATGGGAACATTGGTGTGCATGTGGGTGGGATGGGGAATGGGAACATGGGGGCAGGTATGGGTGGGATGAGGATGGGGACAGAGAACATGGGAGTGGATGTAGGTGGGGAATGGAGAATGGAGAATGGGGAATGGGAACATGTATTTGTAAAAGCAGTAGGTGTTTGGAGCCATTCAGAGCTGTTCAAGGACACTCTGAACAGCTCTGAAAAGCTCTAAATAGCTCTGGACACCTACTGGTTTTGCAGATGTGGGGCAGGTGGGATAGGAATGGAAACATGGGAGCATGGGAGCAGGTGTTGGTGGGATGGGGATGGGGAATATGGGGGTGGATGTGGGTGGGATAGAGAATGGGAACATGGGGTGGCAAATTCATTCCGCCAGAAGTCTGAGCGGCAGTAGCGTCCACACATACCACGCTCGGTCTCAGGCTCAATCCACTTGCCTGACTGTATTTTTGGACCTGCCCCTCAGGGGCATGTACATTTCTGTCTCATTTGTTCTCATGTGTTCTACTGGCTTCACTATGATACACTTTGCAGATTCGGAAAGCTGCTTAAGGTGGCTATGATGTGCTATGATGTGCTATGATGTCTGTGTACAACTACGGTGACCTCATTCTCCCAAACATTCTCACATTGACTTGACTTCCACTTTGCAGCCTTGAATGAGAGGCAAGCGCGACATGTCTTGTGATTCAGTATCATGCCCAAGGTCTGTGCATCTCCCCGAAGTTACTATACGACTCCCTGAGCTTTCTTACTCATGGTCTCAATCATTTTTGAAAATGTGCTTGATAGTATTATACTTGTACTGATAAATACGGCTCAAAAGGAGCCCAAAGATTGTAATGAATCGAACTCTTGACTCGTCTATCCCCCATGTGTTCTCACAAAAATCCCTTTGCTCCAACATGAATTGCCTTTGCTCATTCATGCTTGTACCCCATTTCAACTTAACCCTCTCGCGGTCACCTGCATGTGACCGCCTCTTACTTCAGCGTCGCCCTTAACCTTACCATGGGGGTGGGAATGGGGAATGGGAATGGGAATATGGGCATGGGCATGGGTGTCAGATGGAGAATGTGAATTTGAGGGTAGGTGTGGGTGGTGGGGATAGGGAACATGGTGTTGGAGATGGGGAATGTGGAGGTGGGTGTGGGTGTGGGGGAGATGGGGAAGGAGATTGTGTGCATGAGTGTGGGTGTTAGAGGGATGAGGAAGGGGGGTATGTGCATAGGTGTGCAGGAGATGGGGAAGGGGAATCTGCACATGGGTAATGGGACTGTATGAGTGTGGAGGGATAGGGAAGATGCTATTGCCAATGCAGCTTTGGATGTTCTCTTGACAAGTATTTTTTGGCAGGTTACCAATGTACATCTCATTTGGCTTCAGAGCCAAATATCAGTGCCAAAGTTGTAGTAGTACAAGGTATTTGGTGTGAAGCCAAATACATGGTGTGATAATGAGGCCTTGCCTTGAAACGGACACAATGGGAAACTGAAATATGGTACATCAAGATTATGTGGAGTCATGCACTTGTCAGAACAACTCAGAAATGTGGGGTGCTTTTCAATGGCACAAACTACCCACCAAAGTGACTGTGACTGAACAGAGTTGTCATGGTTCGGTTCGTGGACACTTACTGTACGGTGATGACTCCCTTAGTAAGTAGTAATTAGTCATGGACTCGCATCAGTCAGCTGTAGTATCACATGTTTGTGGTGGTACTATGACTCATTCCTAGTAGTAGTTGTAATAAGGTTTGAGCTACTTATGCTACTAGTCGTCTCGGTTCAAGGGGAGTTCCAATGCTCCCCTCCTCATGTATAAGTAGTACACATCAAAGACCAGGGATCCTCATCCTGGTCTTTTTCAATAGCCATCGCTCTCTCTCTTCTCTTCGCCTGCTTAGCCTGCTTTATCTGCCTCGCGATCCGCTTGACTCTAGTAGAGCAAGTCATAGACCAGTTGCGCATAGTGGATCTTGCCCTAGTGCCCTTGACGATCACGTGCACTAAGAGGCCGTGTATTTGTACCACACATCACATCCCCCACTAAGTTGTTAATGCCCTCTTGAAGTCCAAGTCAGACTAAACGCCAGTGGCGGCACTACAAGAGTTGTGTGCAAGTGGAATGAGGTAAAACAAAGCAGCATGTGAGAAATGAGAAGTCCACGGAAATTGTGTATTGTACACAGAACATCAGAATGGTTGAGAAGGAGATGAAGACAAGCACAAAATCGTAACACCCTTGATGTTATGTCTACCATGGACGTTTGCCTGACTTAGGCCTCAGTGTGTGTGGTGATCCCCTCGGGGTAGTAGTTCCTGTTAGCTGGAGTGGTGTGATGATGAGCAGGGTGAGGGAATGGATGTTCCTCTGGGCCGGCTCGATATCCATGCAAGTCGTCTCCTTGTTGTAACCCAACTGGTTGTTGCTGCGTGATGTGTAGGTCATCCCAGGAGTTGTGATTGACAATGTAGAAGTTGATGAAGGGGGACATGACTCATTTGTTGTGATATAAGAAGACTTGGTGGTAGGTAGCATCCAACAGGTAGTCCACTGTCCTCAGAGGGAACTTGGGATAAGTCACAGGGGATCCCTGGTCTAAGGGGATATGCCAGACAGACTCACTTAAAGGGGGAGGGCCCTCTTAGATGTGGATAAGAAGAGTGGTATTTCGAAGAAGACCAAGATGCCATTCTTGGTCTCCACACTAGTCTACTTATACAGATATGCATAGGCTTTCAAGTGCCACTTCAAGTACTACTAGCCAATAGCATAAGTAGAGCAAACCCTAGTACAGCTATCCTAGTAGCGAGTCATGATCCAAACTGTATTGTACACAATCACATGCTCTGGAGCTTACCTGGCTGACTGATCCTACTAAGTCCATGATGATATACTGCTGACATGGTGTCATACCCTTGTACGTCAGTGTCCACTTCCCAGGCTGAGGTGTTCTGAAGTCCGAATTGTAACACTTGACCCAAAGGTTTTCAGAGCTGGTCAAGTAAATCAGGAATGGCTGGTTGGATTGCTTAGAGTTGGCAGAGGACCCCTTGGCTTTTGAAAAGGTCTACCTCTGCAAATATTTTCATATTTTTCTGAATTTTATTTCAGCTCTGAGCTGCTGCAACACTAGGGCCTCAAAGTGACTTAGACAAAAAATGTTGTTATCTGAGCTAGTGTTGCAGTTCCAAGCTGATGCCCTTCTATCTTAGGGAATAAAATTTAGACAAATATAACAATATCTGGGGAGGTGGGTTTCCTCGAAAGCTGGTGAGTCTTCTGCCAACTCTAAGTGATCTAATCATGATCAGCTTGATGTATTGCAGTTAATGTCAAATAACTTAAGAGCAGTTGATTAGATCACTTAGAGTTGGCAGAGGACCCCCCAGCTTTTGAGGAAAGACACCCTCCCAAATATTTCTATATTTTTCCTATTTTTATTCCCCAAGATAGAAAAACATCAGGCTGCCACACACTAATCTGGGCAACTTCTGGGCGGAGGCTCAATTTGTGGCGCCACTTGGCCGCGTGTTCGAATTCGAACACACCACTTTCCTCCAACCTCCCTTCCCATTCCTCACCCTCACCCTTCCTTTCACCCTTCCACCCTCTCCCTTCCCCTTCACGCAATTTCCGAAGACGCAGCATCAGGAAGCTACGTTTTTTTCTCTTTCTTTTTTCGCGTTTCGTCTCTAACCGGTGCAGGCCGCAGGACGTGGCAGCCTCGTCACTGCCTTCACAAAGGCCACCGCGCCTTCACGCTTCGGCACACAAGCACCCACTTGTCGCTCCCACCCCCTCAACCTACGGCTCACGCGTGTGTATGCTGGCCATCCCGTTGTCGCCGTCTCGTGACACTTGGTATAAGTTTTTTTCTTCTTTTTTCACTTTTTTTGTCTTACTCATTTCGATTGGGCAGGACCTCCCGCTCTCACGAGCACGAAACGACTTCGCCGCAACCTCAGCCCGTTGCCCCTCGACCCTGACCCTGCCACCTCGACTTGGCCACGACACCTCCTGACTGCACCGACCTGGCTACCACCACCCACTATGACGTTGCCACCAGCGCCCCCCACCTCAACCCCACTGCACCGGCGCCATCTCGACACCGCCCCCACCATCGATGCCGGCACCTCTCGCCCAGCTGCTAAGTCCATCACTGCTGCCCCAACCGTCGCCGGACTGGGATTAAGATAAGTTTCCCCTTTTCATTTTTTTATGTTTTTCTTATTTCATCGCAGGTCACCTCACTCGCCATCCTAACCACGTCGCCAACCGCCACGGCGCCCTCCCCGCCTCAACCATGCCACCCCAACCGCGCCTACTTAAGATAAGTTTTCCATTTTGCTTTTTTTATGTTTTTCTTATTTCATCGCAGGCCACCCCACTCGCCACCCTAACCACGTCGCCAACCACCACGGCGCCCCTCCCTGCCTCGACGCCGCCCCCTCGACCGCATTACCCCCGACGCCACTGCGCCACCCCGACCGCCACTCGACCTCGACCTCGCCATCCCAACCTCGCCACCCAGCCACGCCACCCTAACCTCACCACCCCAGCCTCGCCACTCCAACCGTGCCACCCCAGCCTCGCCACCCCAACCGCGCCACCCCAGCCTCGCCACCCCAGCCGTGCCACCCCAGCCTCGCCACCCCAGCCACGCCATCTACCCGGCCATTGCCACCCCAACCACTACCACATCTGTCGCGCCTGAGCCCATTGGTTACACCCACTATTAGTACTAGCCCCCCCTGTATTTAATAAATGCAAATATTATTATTATTATCATTATTATTATTATCATTTGTGACAAATTTGGTGTGACTGTGTGACTAGTCAGTTGGAAGTCAATGAAAAGTCAATTTGACTTTTCATTGACTTTTTGATGACTGGCACTTGACTTCTGTAGTCAATTCAAAGTCAAAAAAATAGGATCTCAGTCAACAAAAAGTCAATGACTTCTCATTGACTTCTGTTGACTTTTGCCTGACTTTTAGCTGACTTTTAAGTGACTTTGAGTGACTTTTGAGTGACTTTGAAAGTCAGACATCAGTCAAGTGAAAGTCAATGACTTTTAGCTGACTTTTGAGTGACTTTGAGTGACTTTTAAGTGACTTTCAAAGTCAATGTCAGTCAACAATGACTTTTAGCTGACTTTTGAGTGACTTTTGGGTGACTTTTGGGTGACTTTCAAAGTCAAAAAAATAGGACGTCGGTCAAGTGAAAGTCGATGACTTTTAGCTGACTTTTAGCTGACTTTTGAGTGACTTCCTTTTTTACTGAGGGTTACACCTATTGTGCACAACCACGGAAGTTTCTCCCCCCATCCCATTGCCCGTCCCAGCAAGCGTCCCAGGGACCCGCAAGCTTCCCATTGAAGTCCTAGAGAGCATCGACGAGAGCGTAACGCAGGCAGGAAGGTCTATCACAAGTCGGAAACAGTCAGCGCGTGCTACAGAACCTTTGACCAAACCATGTTCAGGGGCAAGCCTTGCAATGCCTGATGGTGTCCTCCCATACAGTACCTATCCCTTCATGCTTCATGAGGTGTTCGCGCTACCTTGGAATATCCATATCATTGGCCATCGGATGTTGGTACAATCGCTGCGGTGTGTGGGGGTTCAAGAAACATCGTCAGACTCGTGTTGGGCGTGTTCACAACTGCTGACTCACCGAATCATGGAGGGCATCCTTGCCCGAATCAAAAACGGCATTCATGAAAATACTAACTACGCGTATCAGCCGATTGGGGGCCTCATTGAAGTCCTTCGAAAGAAGACCGCATTGCTTGACGGGTTGCGCTTCAAACAGCTGTCGACATCGCGAACCTTGGCAACCCGGGCGCGGACTGTGGGCCAATACGAACAGCTAGTCATGGCGATGAGCGAAGGGTCCGTCAATCACTTGGACGCACTGCTTCGGGCAGGCCTGAACCGTGGACTGGGGGTTAGGGGAATGATGGAGTTACTTGATCGCGTGAGGAAGGGTTTATATAAGCCCAAGAACTTCACCGAAGAGGAGATGTCCCGCGGACTGCTCTTCCTTCGGCTTGGTGGTGCACGTGTTGCAAGGCTTGCGCACCAAACTCTCGGCGCGCCGTCGCTTTCAACATTACGCCATAGATCAAATGCTATCTCGCTTCAAGCTTCATTGTCGCCTTGTGTGGGGTTTCCCACTCGGTCTGAAATACAGCGCAATATCCGAGTGGCTTTCCAGAACTCGCGTGGGAATGCCGGGCGTGGCTACACCCTCATGATTGATGAAATCAAGGTGGAGGAGAGGATGCGATGGGACCCCACAACCAATAGGATTTTGGGGTTGTGCCGGGAGCACACAGAGCATGTGGGCCTGGAATTTTGCTCGATGAGCGATGCGAGGGCCCTTGTTCATGGCATTCTAGTTGGCGAGATACATCACACCAGTGAGGTGAGTTGCCGTTGGATCAATAGTGTCCCTATAGCTGACACGGACGCACTTTTGCGTGCACTGGCAGGCGACTGTGTTTTCCATTGGCATTCTTTCAGATGATAGACACACATGGGGCTCGCGGCCCTTCGTCATCGCCAGCACCTGCAAACGGGAGGGCTGTGACAGACACGCGCAACTTATTTCAACTGTTATCGAGGCTTGTAATGCTGAGGGTTCAATGATAGGATGCCCCCTTTTCTCTATCGCTTCAGACGGAGAAAGTCGTCGAGGATCTGCCCTCACAAAGCTCACACATATACGACCTCTTGACCCTGGTTCTGAACTCCACGTGCTGCTCGGGAATTTACGTCTCATGAACCTTCTAGTTGGCAACAACGACATAACAGCAGACAAGGACCCCAAGCACGTCATGAAGCGTTGTCAGAATTTCTGTATTCGCAAGTCCAGCGTCATGATCAACGGCTTCGTCATCACCCCCGCGCTCCTCCGCTTCCACCTTCAAGCAAACAAAGTGCCCCCTCATTGCATCTCCTACTTGCTCAATCCCACTGACCAGCAGGACGTCCCATTATGCTATACGTTTATGAAGGAAATCTGGACCCTCCCACCTCCTGCGCCGACAGATAAACCAGGCTTTGTGGCAGCGAGAGATGCGCTTCTGATACTCGGGTCTTTGTTTCGGCACCTAGTCCTTCCCTTTGTGCAAGTCTCTCTCTCACTTCACGAGCAACTTGTCCATCTCAGCGCTGCCGCTCATCTCGCGACGTATCTCTTTACCGCGAAAGGCGCCCGAAACAAGGCCATGCCTTCGCTTACTTTCAAAGACCTGATACTTCTGGTAAAAAATGCGTATTTCTGTGTCGCGAAGGCAAAGGTCTACACTCCTGATGGAAACTTCTACCTCGTTCTCAATGGGACTGACCGGCTGGAATCTACCTTTGGTGTCGTGCGATCGATGGTTGGGAACGATGCCAATGCCGACATCCTTACGCTTGGATATCGTCTTTCTCATGCTGTAGAGTGTCTTAACATTCTCTCAGAGCATCCTACGTGGGAACACAGTCCCAGGCGTCTTCACCTTCGCGGGATTGAGGATGGAAATGGCGATATTCTCTCCAAGTCCAACCACATAACCCCTGCATCCTGGGAGGGAAATGTCAATGTTCGAAACATATCTTTGGTCACCGTGTGGAACCTGGGATGTCGGATGGTCCCATCCGAATTCCCATCTAACAAGATCGAAGACTCGCTACTGGAGCTGGAGAACAAGGGACACGACATGGAATTCCCCTTCGGACAGGTTGACGAGAACCTTGAAATCCCCGACAACGACGGTGACGACGAGAAAGACGAGCGCAGTGATATTCCTGTCACCCCAGCAACTGAGTCTCTTGATGCACAAGACGCGACGACTCTCATCTCGTCAGTGGAGCTAGGCGAAGGTGAGTCCCCTATGCTCGACCTATGATTATGCGCTCAGACCAGACGAAGGAGAGGGCCCCCTACTCGACTTGGAGGATCATGCGTCTATCGAAACGAGCCACGATGGACAAGGCGAGTTCAGCCCGCTTATCGATATAGGAGATGGAAAGGAGATCCCGAAGGCACACGTCCTCCGAGAACTCGAAAGGGCGACATTTTCCAAAGTCCCAGGATCAACAGACCGTCTCAATCGGTGCGCCGGACTGTCTCGCTACGCAAAGACATCACCGCTTCTAGATTTATCTGGTGATATCATTGATTCGACATCCAAGGGGGTCCTCTCCGTAGGTGACCCCACCGCTACGATTGTCCATTGCGAGGGACAATTCTTTTTGGCCATTATACAGATCAATGAGATACTGTTCGACGCTTCCCCGGTTCTCGAGATAAGCCCTCGATTTCTCATGGAGCCAACAGTCACTGTGCAATTTCAGATCTACCAAGTCGTTGAAACTTCCAATGAAGACCCTGACGTTGATGGCGCCGACTGGAAGTGGAATCGGAAAATGGAACATCCAGTGCTCAAGACGAAAGGCGCTTTCATACAGGTCATCAGCCCTGTGATCGCCATCCCCGAAGTCAATGTCCCCATTTACTTCTTTCGAACGGATGAGCTGTGAGCAATCGCAGCTTGCCTCTTCAACTCAGTCCCAGTCCATGATTGTGGTCGACTCCCGCGTCTTCTCAAGAGGTCAAGTCATTTCCCATACCGGACGAACAGTGGTATGTCTTGATTTTACAATGGACCAGGTACTCACTACTTATCTAGCACATGCCGCGTTTGTCTGCGAGACCAAGCTCGATGAACGTCCAATCACTGGACCTACGTGCGCTCAGTCCAACTGTTGTCCCGTGTGTCAACCGGCTATCGCATGGGATATCAGTAAACCCCACAAGATCCTCGAACACGTCGCCGCCCATATCCTCTTTGACAGCGCGCTCGACACCACTACAGAGCTCTGCGGACTATGCATGCGTCCCTCATCCCTATGCATGTTTCACTTACGGAAGGGGAAGGGCCCGGGGAGTGCACCACAGATCGACGAGCGTGCGTCTTGTTGCCCTATCTTTGTGAGTCGCTGGTTTGCTTCTCGGGGAAGGGTTTCGTGCAGCGCCGGCGAGAGGGAGTGGGGAGAGAAATAGCCAGGATGCGGCACGAAACCCCTGCGACGCCGCGAGAGCGGAAGACTGCGATCACATTTGGATAACGGACTCAGGTAAGGACAAGCGTTGTAGGTAATTAGGGAATGCTATAGGCGGGGAGGCTATTATGGTAGCGTGAAGATAATGGGTGAAAGCACGAAGCGCTCCTCGAACAAAGATGGGGGTCTCTGCTGCCGAGCCGAGGTCGCAACACCCAACCTATTAGGAATCGATGACGCGGCGAGTGAGGCTCGGTACCCCTAATATTAGGAATTGATGGCTTACCTGGTGAAAGGAGGGACGGCGTGCTGGCGCCACGGTGTAACGCCACCACAGGGGCGTTAAGTATGACGTGTACTTCGTAAGTCACAACGGGTCACGGAAAGGCGTAGGTTGATCAAGACCTGAGAGCGGTGGTGCACAAGTATCACTTGGTCTTCCCGGGACACAAGGATAATAGTAGGGTCAGGACAGGCTCAAGCGCAAAGGCGAGCGAAAAGCTTTATAACTCAAGCGCAAAGGCGAGTTCACTCGGGGTCGTGAGACGGATGATGTGGTATTTGCACAAGAAGTCAAGTCTACCGTACAAGCTAGGTATGAGTCGACTTATATAGAGGTACATGATGTTTGTACGAGACAAACATAAGGCGCGATCCTAGGATACAGGTCCTAGTGAGCTAACAAAGGGAGTCCCCCTTTGGCGACAGGGGAAACACGCGGAAGCATACACAAGTCAGATGTAAATGGAAATGGCCCAAACGGGGCGGCAGATCAGAAAGTCCATCGGAAGGTGGAGCGCGAAGAAGAAAAGAAGCGAAACCGTGAGACGCGCGGATAGTTATCGTACAAAGAGAAATCGTAACATTACCCCCCCGTCAGACTCGAGGTCGCCACAACCTCGACTAGTCACTGGTGTAGTAGCAGTCTTCATCAGGGGGTGCGTTGTCGAGCGCGGGGGATGGAGAGCGTTTGGCAGGGCATGTGTGGCGCAAGAGGAAGCGGAGACGTCCCCGTTCTCCGCAATCCCGACACTGCTCGTACATGGGGCACTCAACCTCCTGGTGTCTTGCGTCGTGTCGGAGGCATTTGCCGCACCAACGGGGACGAACAGGCGGCTCCTTGTATGCGGGCGTCATGGGAGAGAGGCGGCGGATGAGACATACATCCATATGATGTGTACGCTGCCACACCACTGGCAGGGGTTGGCGAGTGTGGGGGAGCGTCCCAGTCGGGGGTAATCTGCAATGAGGTGTCCCTTCTCTTTGCACTCGTAACACTTATGACAATACCTGTCCTTTTCCCCGTGGACACGTGGCATCTCGCAAGGCCCCCCTTCGCGCGGTACAAAGGGCATTGCGTACGCGTCAAATTGGGGGCGCGTGGGTTTAGACGTGAGCTCCACGTATTTCTCCGAGATGAGGGGGATAGCTCGCGCGTATTGGAGACGCTTCCGCACTCCTCCAAGATGCATCTCAAGGTGGAAGCGGTCACCGATGAGCTTGTCCTCGAGGCGGCGCATGTCCGCAGCTCGAGCCGTGATGGCGTCCTATTCCATCAGACACTCTCGGAGACGAGCAACCTCGGTGCGTAGACGGGGTTGACGAAGTTCTACGAGGACTTCGTCGAGGACAATGCGGCGGGGGTCATGGGGGTGGAACATGCTGATCATGTTGTCGGTGATGTGTTTGGGCATCTCTCCGGTATATCCAGGGTTAAGGTAGACCGAGCACCCGTAACAGGGTTCTCCCTTAGCCATGGTGCCGATCACCTCCTGATAGTCTTTGCGGTAATAGATGTATTTGGTGACCCTCTTTTGGTGCCCGTCGTCGATCATAAGTGGGAAGTATGTGGGTGAGTCAGGATTGTTCAGGAAGAAGGGGATGCCAGGATCAGTGGGGTCATGGTCATCGCCTTCGAGAGGGGCGACGCGATCGAAGTCAATGGGGTCATCAAGAAGCGCAAGACGAGGGTTAGGTGGGAGGAGTAGTGTGTCGGAAGGTGGGTTTAGGACTTCGTCACGAGTGGGGAACGATGTTTGGGGGTCTAACTGTAGGATGGCACTCATTGCCACGAGCTCAAGAGGTGGGGGAGAGTCTAGCGCAGCGAGTTGTTCAGTGGCTAAGGCCAGTACTGGTGGGGGTGGAGAGTCAGAGGTGATGGAGTATGGAGTGACTCTGTTTTGATCCTCGGGGACACCATTGTCCTGCGAGGGGACGGTCAGATTTTCGAGGATGATAGTGACGGGAGGACGAGTAGGCAGTGTGGAAACAACGGGAGTGGAAGTCATATTGCGAGCGGTGGGGAGTGTATGGGTTAATGAGGGGTTTTTATATCTTTCGTCCAGCCCCGTCGGCGGTAGGGTTTGATCGGTAGAAGTCGGCGATAAGGTCTCATGCGTGTTGGACATTGTCTAGTGGTTCCCACGAGCTGTCACTCATGGGAAATCCCTTCCATTGGATCAGGAACTGAAGTTTGCGCCCTCGGCCATGAAGTCTAGACCCGAGGATTCGCTCGACTTCGAATTCTTCTTCTCCTTCGACAAGGTCAGGTGGTGGTCGTGTGAAGTTCGTACCGTGGAGCTCCGTCTCTCTATATGGGGTAAGGAGGTTGGCATGGAACACGGGATGGATCTTCCATGTCTTTGGGAGGTCAAGTTCGTAAGACACCGCTGATAAGACCTTCTTAATGCGGAATGGTCCGTGACGTTTTGGGGCTAGCTTTGCGGTAGGGTAGAAGGTGCGGAGATTTGTTGCTTCTAGCCAGACCTGTGCACCTTCTTGGTAGGGGATAAAGCGGGTCTTTCCTCGTTTTGCCATCAGTTCTTGCGCATGTTTAATGCAATCTTGCGCGTGTTGTCGTCTGATGACCATTTCTTCGAGGCGTTGATCTACTGATGGAGTCGACGTGGGTTTCGGCGTCCACATGGTACGTGGTTCCCATCCCATGATGAGTGAAAATGGGGAGTGCTTTGTGGTTGCGTTTGGCCATGAGTTGTGCGCGAATTGTGCCACTGGTAGGGCCTCTGCCCAATTGTCCTGTTGCACGTTGCTCCAATGACGAAGATATTGTTCGAGCCATTGGTTCGTGCGTTCGGACTGCCCATCTGTTTGAGGGTGGTATGCAGACGAGATATTCTGTCGGATTCCAAGAACCTGGCAGAGTTGCTTCATAAATGCTGACGTGAATCAGGGGTCGCGGTCTGTGATGAGTTTTCGTGGGATGCCGTAATGCGGGTATACGTGTTGGAGATAGAGGCGCGCGACTCCTTCTGCGGTGATTGATTCGTTGCACGGGATGAAGATGGCCGCCTTTGAGCAGTCGTGGTCTGTAATTGTGAGGATGGAGTCATATCCCTGTGATTGGGGAAGTTTCGTGATGAAATCCATCGCTACAACTTTGAAAGGTTCTGCGTCTGGGTCGGTGGAGATGGGGAATAAATGTGGCTTTTGTCGATGTGGGTTTATTTTATTGGCTTGACACGTCGCACAGCCTTTGACATAGTCTTCTACGTCTTTGCGCATGTTGGGCCACCAGTAATCGCGTCGTATGAGTTTGTATGTATTTGCAATTCCCGGGTGTCCCATGGCTGGGGGATCGTGAAAGAAGGTGATTACCCCCTGTTTAAGGTCGTTGTCGCCCACGACAACCAACGCATCATTTTTCCACCATAGCCCATTGAGTTTTTTCAGGTTATGTGGTTCCACCCATCGCAAGACATCTTTTTCGTCAAGGTTCTGCGATATCTGGGTCCAGATGTCCATGTCGTGCATTGACGTCTCGGTCGTTCAGATGAAGCGGTCAGCGGGGAGGACGATAATGTCATTGTTGTCTTCCTCGTCGGCTGCGTAGTCTGCCCGTCGTGACAGGGCGTCTGCGCGACTATTCTTTACCCCTGAGATGTGTTTCAACACAAAGTCGTACTCGGAGAGTTCCAAGAATTCGCGGGCTACACGCCTGCTGATTTTTCGTGGTTCTTTCCAGTACTGGAGGTTGGCATGGTTGGTATGGATGATGATTTTGTGAGGGGACCCAACCAAGTAGGTACGCCACGCGCGCAGTGCTTTTACTACTGCCAAAAGCTCTCGGTCATAGATATTGTAGTTACGTTCCACTTGGTTAAGGGATTCGGAATGGAACGCTACTGGGTGCATTTTGTCATCCGGGCCGAGTTGATCGAGTACCGCTCCTAATGCCACATTAGAGGCGTCTACTTCAAGTTCGAAGGGTTTTGTGAGGTCAGGGAATAGAAGTGTGGGCTCTCGGCCGATGGAATGTTTTATGTTGTCGAACGCGGTTTGTTCGTCTGATCCCCAAGTCCATTGGGTGTCTTTTCGGGTGAGGTTGTGAAGTGGGCGTGCTGTTGTCGAAAAGTTCCGTATGAAGTGTCGGTAGAAGTTACAAAACCCCAGGAAGGTGCGTACTTCCCGCAGGTTCTTCGGTGCTCGCCACTCTAGGATTCCTCTGACTTTGACGGGGTCCATGCGTACGTTCCCGTGTCCGATGATGAGTCCGAGGTACTCGATTTCATGTACTTCGAACGCACATTTCTCGGGCTTGACGTATAGGTCATGTTCTTCACATAGGCGGAGAACTTCGTGGAGGACGGATCGGTGGTGGGAGGGGGTCGTCGGCCGTAGCGATAAGGATGTCGTCCATGTAGACGATTACTTCTTCCGTAAGTATGAGAGGTCGGAAGATCCAGTCCATCATTGCTTGGAACGTGGCTGGTGAATTTGTGAGACCAAAGTACATAACCAGGGGTTCGAACGCCCCTTCATTGGTTTTGAAGGCGGCTTTCCACTCATCCCCTGGCTTCACTCGGACGTTGTTGTATCCCCATCGAATATCCAATTTCAAATAAAGGCGTGCAGGCCTTATGCGATCGATGAGTTCCGGTATGAGGGGTAGTGGGTAGTGATTTCTGACGGTGAGCTCATTTAGCCGTCGGTAATCTTGGACCGGTCTTAACTTTCCGTCCTTTTTTTTGATGAAGAAGAAGGGAGAGGTGTAGGGGGATTTCGATGGTCGGATATATCCTTTTGCGAGTTGTTCATTTAGGAAGGTTGTGAGTGCGCTTCTCTCGTTTTGAGCGAGAGGATAGACTTTACAATCCAATGCTGCCGGGGCGTTAGGAAGGAGGTCGATTGCGTGATCCCATATTCGTGAAGGTGGGAAACAATGCGACGCTTCCTCGTCAAACACCTTTCGATGTTTATGATACTCCTTTGGGACCATCTCTTCGAATGTTCGGTCCTCCTTTGTTGCTGCCTCTCTTTGCGCTAATTCGGATGCGGTCGTTGTCTTCCGTAGAAGCGCAATGTGAGGTTCACGCTCATCATCCATGAGCTGTTCCCATGCTTCCTCGTTGAGTTGGTACGTCTCCAATGCTTGGATGGAAGCTTCCATCGGCATGGCTTCGTCCGACAAGTGAAGGCTGGAGATGACTACTGGCTGAAACTCCTCATTCAGCGTCGCATCTCCCCATTTGATCACCGGCTCGAAGGCCGTGAACCAGGGGTAGCCAAGAATTACTTCGTCCCTTCCTAGGTTTGTAACGAGGAAGCGGAGTGTCTTTGTTTCTTTGCCCACTCATACGGTGAGGTCAGTATATTGGGTGATAGCGCCATCCTGATTATGTGTGCCGTCCACATTCCAGATGTGGATGGGTGTCGCGATATCACATGTGGTGATTTGAAGTCGTTTGAGCAGATTCGAACAAATGAAGTTGTCGGTTGCTCCAGAATCAACAAGAACTTGTCTTTCGGCCGTTGCGTGTGCAGATTTGAACAAAACTGGGATTCGCATAGAACAATATCTGCTATGGTACACGTTCAGGTTTAAAGCTCTAGCCCAGGCCGCCGGGTTCAAGCGTTTGGAAAATCCTCTCTCCCGAATAACTTCTCGACCATTAGGTCGCGCACCTCCTGTGTTTGGGCTGTCATCACCGCGATCTGAGCGTTAGCCTGCTCATCATTCGACAATATGCGGTTCGCGTGTACGGCGATAGTAGTGACGGCGGGAGTTGGTAGTGATGCGGTGTTGGGGACGGAAGATGAGTAGGAGGTCGTGGTGGCCTCAGCGATTTGCGTGCCCTTTTGTGGACAATTACGCGAGATATGCCCGTGAGCACGGCAGCGAAAACAGCGTCCTTCCTTCTGAAGTTGGGCCTTGTCAGAATCGGTGAGAGCCACATTGGCTCGGGCGCGTCCAACATCCATGGCGTTTGGATCGCGATTTTTGCTGAGGGCTTGGACCCACTGGTCCCGGTTGTGTACCCCCCTTTTTCTGGCGCGGAGTTCTGCTCTTTCTGAGCCGGTCCTTCAGAACCAAGTATTCAGCTTGTTGTAGTCGAGCGGCAGCCTTCCATTCATCCCAGGTAACAGGATGTTGGAAGCGAATGGCATTAATTACTAACTGGTTGGGAAGCCCGTCTTGGAACATTTCCAGAGTCGTGGCTTCATTGGGGTTGTAGCCGGCCTTTGTGACTAGGGTTTGGAATTGCGCGATGTATGAGTCGATATCCTCCCCCTTCATGCTATGGGTTTGGAGTGTCTTCCGGGCTCTGGTTTGTTCTCCTGTGTCGGTGTATGCTTGTGTGAAACGGGTGTGGATGGTGTCCCACAGATTTATCTCGTTATGATTGACACCCGCGGTTATTTGTTCGTCGAGCCATTTTGTTTGTTTGTCTACCCAGTCATCAACAAGTGGTCCTCTCAGGTAGGAGAGGAGGGTCATCGCCCGTTGGTATGGGACCGACAGTTGTTCGACGTCTGGGTTCATTCCTTTGTAAATGGTGAACGCTCGGAGGAACGAGCAGCTTTGCTCTCTATTTCCATCGAATACAGGGGGTGGGTTTCCTCTGAGGCGTCCATGGCCTCCTGGTGCGGGGGGCTCCTGCGGGTCCTGCTGGTGGAACTACGCCACCACCGCCACCACCACCACCTCCACCACTGGGTGGTACTGGGGCTCCTCCTCCTCCGCTAGGTGGTACTGGGGCTCCTCCTCCTCCGCTAGGTGGTACTGGGGCTCCTCCTCCTCCGCCACTTGGCACGGAGCTTCCTCCTGTTCCTCCTCCGCTCGTGAGAGTAGTGTTGGCCGAAGATTGTATTGGTTGGGCCATTGCGTATGATGGGAACGCTGATGCGAAGAGATTGCTTGTGGGGACAGGAATACTAGGCGATGAGTCGCTGGGCAGATCGATGTCGATTCCAGGAGGGTTGTGTGACTTTATAGGTCCGACGTTTAGCGTGAGGGGTACTGCACTGATCGTGTACCACTGTCCCTCAGTTGGAGAGTAGTCGATAAACGCCCACAGGTGTTTGTCTTCAAGGTAGTGGATTTGTCGGTGTGATTTAGTTGATTGGTCGAAGATAAAATATCCTTCAACTCCTTTGTGTTCTCCCCAGACTGCAGCTCCTTTGGTTTTGTCAGAGAGTTCGTCGGAGCTGAGACGGTGGATGTATTCGGGTTTAAACTGGGTTCGGCTTCGACTGGTAGTCGCCACGATGAGAGACTTGACTTAATGTAACGCCACCACAGGGGCGTTAAGTACGACGTGTACTTCGTAAGTCACAACGGGTCACGGAAAGGCGTAGGTCGATCAAGACCTGAGAGCGGTGTGCACAAGTATCACTTGGTCTTCCCGGGGACACAAGGATAATAGTAGGGTCAGGACAGGCTCAAGCGCAAAGGCTGAGCGAAAAAGCTTTATAACTCAGCGCAAGGCGAGGTTCACTCGGGGGTCGTGAGACGGATGATGTGGTATTTGCACAAGAAGTCAAGTCTACCGTACAAGCTAGGTATGAGTCGACTTATATAGAGGTACATGATGTTTGTATGAGACAAAATAAGGCGCGATCCTAGGATACAGGTCCTAGTGAGCTAACAAAGGGAGTCCCCCTTTGGCGACAGGGAAAACACGCGGAAGCATACACAAGTCAGATGTAAATGGAAATGGCCCAAATGGGGTGGCAGATCAGAAAGTCCATCGGAAGGTGGAGCGCGAAGAGAAAAGAAGCGAAACCGTGAGACGCGCGGATAGTTATCGTACAAAGAGAAATCGTAACCACGGGGAGGCTCTAGCGAACCGGGGGCATGGAGTAGCGGATGAAGGATTTGTGGAGGGCGGCGCGGCCTGGATGTATGGGCAATGATGACGGCGTGTTTCCTCAGGTTATAATAAGAAAGAGTCCCCGGCCCAGCGCCCCTTGGGCTTCACCACGTCGAAGGGAACCCCGCGCATGAGGTACTCGAGGGTGGAGCCAATTCGTATGCCGTGCCCCTGCAGCGGCTCGAGGCCGGGCTGCGCGCGCAGCCTTCCCTATCCTCTCGAGGAATTTCGTCTTGGTGAGCGGGCGACGCACGCTCTTGGCCCGATACGTGAAGAGATGCCGCCGTCTCGTACGGCTGGTTGACTTGAAGGTGGTTCAGCAGGGCGGCCGTGGGGTCCGTGTCCCCGTTTTGCGAGGCCCAATAAACGTCCTCGCCTTCGTTGCCGGCGGATTTGGTGGTGGGAAGGTGGAGCACAGTGACTTTGCAGCCGTTGCGGTCCTGGTCGTAGGAGAGGTTCTGGGGGGTGATGTGGGCACTCGGGCGGAGCTCTCCAGGGTGCGAACCGTGAACTCGCCGAGCCTGGCCGAGGCATAGAAGCAGGTTGGTGAGGCAGGCAAATACTGCCGCATCCATGGGATCCTTGAGATCGAGGTGCTGCCGGACAGCCGCGATGAAGTCGGGGGTGTAGGGGAGACACTTCTTCCTCTTCGCGGATTCCGGGGTTAATTTGTGGGCGGCCCGCAACATGGCGTCCATTTCCTTCTGGTTCAAGACCCAGGGGACGCTGTGCAGGGTGTGCCAGGCGCGAACCCCATTGAGGTAGTTGGATATGGTTCTGCCGGAGTACGCTGCCGCCATGTAGGCGACGAAGGCAGATAGGAGATCCTGGGCGGCAGGGGCTCTGGCTGGCTCTGGTATTCCCTTGTTGTCGCAGAAGCAGTGCCACATCAGAAGGCCTGAGCTGTACGCGGCACGCATATCCTCCTCCCATGCGTGCGCCATCGTGTCTTTTATGCGCTCCATCTCCGCTGGGCCAAGTGCGGAAGTGCCCGTGGATGGGGTTAGGGCGGGGGCTGGGGTCCATAATCTCAGGCGATCCCTGGCGAAGCAGTGGGGGCGAAGGTGGGAGGGACGAGGAGTGAGGGAGGGGGCATGAGGGGCTGGCCTCTTATGTGGGGGGGCCGTGGTGGGGGTATCGACAGCTGACGCGGCCTCGTGTTGAGGGATTTTCGCCGCTTGGCTTCCCTCATGTCGAGGCCCAGTGATGCGTGCAGAGCGTTGTCTGGGCGTGTTAGCCGGTTAACGACGGCGGCTCTCGTCAGGTTGGCCAGCTCCGATGTCAACGAGGAAAGGCCGGACCTCTTCTGGGATGCGGATGCAGTCGAGGAGGAGCTCGGGGGGAGGGTATATCCCTCGGGAGGGAGCGTCGGCGGGATTCTGCGCGCTGGGGACGTATCTAGTGTGTATCGACCAGTCGCTGCCCTCCGCAAGCTCGAGTACGCGGTGGAATACGCGGTTGGTAGGCTTATTGGCGCTGGATTTTTTCCACCATCCCTCGACGACTGCTCTATTGTCCCCATATACCTTGAAGTATTCGCCCTCGCTTGCACGAGCGTAGACCGAGGATGAGGAGCTCGAAGCCAATGGCCTCAGCCCATTGGATGTCCCTCCCTTGGGACTTCCAGCCATCAACGAGGCGCCACACCCGCCATCTGGGGCTGATGGTGATGGCCACGCCGAATCCAGAACTCGCGTCGGAGTAGGCGTCATGGTCGATGAGGGGGGTGGGTTTTGGGATGACTCGGGAGAACTCGACGCGGCCGAGGCGCTGCTTCCACCATTCAAGATCGCGCGGAGTGTCGCGGGGTGGGGTGTGCGGTACGAAAGGACTGTCACTGAAGGAGGCCAACATGGCCTCCAGGTTGGTGAGATAGGCCCGTCCGGATGGCATAACCAGCGAAGCGTGCAGGAGCTTGCCGTAGAGCCTCTGGGTCTCGAGGAGGTCGTGCACGCGTCGGGTTTCCCACTCTGCGATCGCTGCGAGGTACTTGGCTTTCTTCCCTTCGAGCAGGTGCACCACACGGGTGTGCAGGTTCCAGCAAAGGCCAAGGTAGGGGACCTCGGTCACAAAAGGAATCAATTTTGACGATTCCCATCGGATGCCGAGGCGCAATGAGACTGCATCGATGTCGCTGTCTGCGTACGCGAACGCGGCGTCCTGCTCGGAGCGCAGGGAGGCATCCGCCAGGTCCTGCAGTGCGAACCCACAGTCCTTGGTGAATTCTTCTGGGGCGTCATCAGGCTGAATCTTACCCTTGAACCAGAGGCGACTGCCATCCTGCACCTGCCCACCCTGCATGCAGATCTCGGCATGCCACAGCACTCGTTGCGAGTTGTTACTCGGCGAGGTGGCTCCATGGGACCCTGAAGAAAATGTGGTCGTCGACCCATTTGGCCAAAGGGCCAATGCCGTGGCCCCGGAACACGTCCGCACCGGCATCGGCAACCATTCCGTACACGCCTCCAGCAGAGGTGAGGCCAAATTGTTGCAGATGTTGACTGCAAATTGGTCGTCCGCTTGCAAGCGAATGACGAGGCCTGGCCATTGGGCTGGGGCAGCTGGAATGGTCCTGTAGGCCTCTGCCACGTCGCGCACCGAGGCCTGGGATCCGGGGGGGAGACGGGCGATGAGCAGGGCGACCGCAGCAAAGGTGCCCCACGTGCACAGGAAGTTGTGCTGTCAATGGCGGCATTGATTGCTGCCGCCTTGGGCAGAGGGCTGTGCGGATGGGAAAATTGTGGACAGCTCGGTATTTTCCCAGTTTGGACGTTTTGGGGACCAGGGACAGGGGGAGGATTGGAAGGGGCCGAGACTGGCCTCCAGTTGCTTACGCGTGAAGGGGCCGATGTAACGGTTAGTGATTTAAGGTCCGTCCGGTCCGGTTTTTCACCTTCCTAATAAGGCAACCGGACCAAGACCGGTCCTAATTATTCAGAATTTCAAAAGACCGGACCGGGACCACTATGGACGGTCCTAATCGGTCCTGCTGCTGATAAAGACCGGTTGGTGACCGGTCTTTCGTGCAACCGGTATGTTTTTTTCGTCATGGGCCAAAAAATATGTGAAATTAATTATTACACTAAGAAATAAATACACTAGATACACATGTATACTAGATGCACAGGATTGTAAGGGTGAAACGCGTCGCAAATGGTCATCA
>JAKELH010000841.1:0-25937 GCA_021525015.1 Lactarius pseudohatsudake
ACCGTCATGGTGTCACGGTCTTCAGTGTTCACCCTGTCTTTCAGATCCATTGAAAAGTGCCAATGGATACGGGAGTATCGATTATACTGAGTACGATACGAGTTGACTGGAGGCGACCCGTCCCAGGTCAACCAAGGCGACTGTGAACTGGTAGCAAATCACGCGTTGCACTGGCAGGTTTGTAGTTGTGAGTCTGCCTGAGAGATGGGAACATTTGAGACAGCTCAGGAGGAGACGTGTACATAGACAGAACTAATACGAATTTTGACTCAAACAACCCTATCAGTAATCGTCACCACCATTCACGACGAAGAAGACTTGAACAACCATATCTTTTACACACATCTGCTTTCATGCAGGTCTGCAACGAGGGCAGTCAGATCTTGAAAGTCATCGTACGAGGCTTGATCGTGAGGGTTCTCATGCCAAGCGATTAATGGCCTCAGACCCTGTCCGTCGTCTTCCCTGACACCGTAGCGCCAATGGGGGCCGATAGTAGTAATCCAATAGACCTTTGCAACCGCAGTTCCGGGGCTACGTCCTTGGAAGGCGGCGTCTATATGACGATTTATTTGCCTTTCGAGCGAAGGGATACCCGCCTGCCAGTCCTGGCTATCCTTGCTATTCTTGATCCCGACGACAAGAAGAGCGCGCAATTGATTAGAGTCGGGGCCGGTCGACTTGACGGCCTCGATCATGAGGGCAGACCATTGATTGAGGCGGCGGTAAGGTGCAATGAAGTAGCGTTGGGAAAGGGGGAACAATGCGAACAAGATCGAGTTCCACGCCGCGCTCCATCGATTCTCATCCCGTATTGGGTCTCCCGAAGGATATGCAGTAAAACTCTGCAACACTTCATAAAGGCAGGTATCGAACATATGGCTTGGTCGACTAGTGCGATATCAGAGAACTTATATAGGAGGTGGTTGTGAATCGCGTGTAGAAAGATCGCGCGAAGTGCCGGAGGGCAGATCACGATCTGGGGTATGTGATCTGGCGGGCGAATCACACTCTTCTTGCGATGCCAACCAGATCGCCGCTCAAAAGGCCAGGTGTGGGCACTTTGTCTCATCCACCTCTTGGTGCTCAGCTCAGGCGTTGTAAATTACAGACAGGCCATATCTCGCGCTTGGACTCGAGGGTTCCGCAAATAAGCTCGGTGCGGGGATCATCCGGCACGAGATAGATGGATCCTCGACCGTGCTGTCAAACGTTCGGCATACCTACATCACACCCCCTGGGGAAGGCTTTCTTCCTCGCGATACAGCCGTACACCACCGACAGTGGGCTCTCAAAGTCATCGAGGATGCTGTTACGACATCCGGTGTCGGCATGCATGATCTGGACTGCATCTGTTACACAAAAGGTCTGTTCCAGTATTTTTTATTCGTGCGACTGTACACAGCACCTTAAGCTTCAATGTAGGGCCTGGCATGGGGGCTCCGCTACAATCAGTTGCCCTAGTCGCTCGGACACTGTCTCTTCTGTTCGACAAACCACTGGTCGGAGTCAACCACTGTGTCGGTCGTAGGTATACCACGACACGTTTATACGCAGTCTCCTGAACCAAAATAAACGTCATCAGACATCGAGATGGGTCGAGAAATCACCGGTGCGCGGAACCCCATCGTGCTGTACGTTTCCGGCGGGAACACCCAAGTCATTGCCTACTCTCGCCAATGCTATCGCATCTTTGGTGAGACGTTGGACATCGCCGTCGGGAACTGCTTGGATCGTTTCGCGCGGGTCATAAATCTCAGCAACGATCCGAGTCCAGGATACAACATCGAGCAAGAAGCCAAAAAGTGCGTAGGCCTGCGGGCCCCCGCGCTCACCTCACTCTTTTTTGGGTTCTGACGCCTCAATACAGGGGGAAGCGCCTCATTCCCTTGCCTTATGCGACAAAAGGAATGGACGTCAGCCTGTCCGGAATTCTGACGGCCACCGAGGCACTGACGCACGACAAGCGTTATCGCCCGAACGACCCGCCCGAATCAGGGGCTGAGGAAGACCACTTCACCTCAGCAGACTTGTGTTTCTCTCTGCAAGAGACCATCTTCGCCATGCTTGTGGAGATAACGGAACGCGCAATGGCTCACATCGGAAGTAAAGAGGTTCTGATTGTCGGTGGTGTCGGCTGTGTGTGCTCTCTTTGATCTGGCATTATCACGAACTGATTCTCTGCCCGCTGGTAAAAGGCAATATGAGGCTTCAGGGGATGATGGCCATTATGGCCGAGGAGCGAGGCGGAACAGTGTTCGCTACTGACGAACGGTCAGTTTTACTACCGTTTCTACAAGAGGTATTGAATCATTGCGAGACAGGTTCTGCATCGATAACGGCATTATGATCGCACAGGCCGGCCTTCTGAGTTACCGGATGGGCTTTCAAACTCCCATAACAAAGAGTACTTGCACGCAAAGGTATTTTCTCTTTGGTCCCTTGGAAACATGATAACCGACAAGCTTGCAAGGTTCAGAACGGACGAAGTGCATGTCGCTTGGAGAGCCTAGGACTCAGGCCCCGTGGACTCTCACGATATGCTCTCCGACTTGACGGCAATTTGAGTGATTACGCGTAGCGGCATAGGTTCTAGTTGTCAACATTCGCTAGAAGTAACTTTCGCATTTCAGAGTCTTCCCCAATTTCGTCGACTAGCCTGTCGAAGAGCTCCCACCACCACCTATGAGTCTCTGTTGCTTCGTCGACAACGTCACCTCCCCGAACCCTTCTCTTCCATGGCTTATCTGGGAGAACATAGTGGAGGCATCGTACCTCTTCGTCGCGCCACAGGCCTTTGTGAATCGCCCTCAACGTCTTCAGTGCGTTGTATACCCAGGGCAGCGGCTTCCACTTCCCTTCGAAGGCAGCGGCGAGGAGGTCTTGATCAGGAAAAGAGAATGTGGGGACAAGCGGCGAAGTGTGAAGGAAATCTACGATTGATCTTGCAAGCGTGGCGGAAGGCGTAAGGACAATAAGGCCGGAGTTCAGCAGGGTGTATGGACGAGGGCTCGATGGCTCTATGGAAGCCGGTTGGGTATGACCAGTCGGATGAAGGAGAGGCGTGTATGCACAATTGGCTGGGATCCTGGAGTCGTATTGGGAATGTGTGGTCGGCCAGATGTATGGGTCACCCACCAGTCTTTCGGATAATGGGCTAGCTGTCTGGGGTTGCATGCACACGCGTGTACTGCTGCAATCCAGTCCGCGGGCAGGTCAAGCTCCATAAGTTCATCCATATTGCGCATGACAGTCATGTCGGAATCCAGCATCACGAGGCGCTAAAGCGAAACATGGTCTTCAGCTATCAAGAATGGATGGTGAAATTCTGAGAGAAGACTCACGTCGTATTCAACCAACTCAAAGACCCTGGAAAGCACATGAATCTAGGCAGTATCGATCACAACAATCTCTTACCTCAATTTCGTCCAAGTGTCTGCGAATCGTTCGTCATGTTCGGCGAGAACATATTGTCCATCTCCCGGTCGCAACGATTGAACCTCTCGGAACGGGATACCACATCGAATGAGAACGTCTTTGGTCTGCTGCGGCAATGTTGGGGTGACCAAAACGACCAATGAATACCGAGACTGGACAGACTTCAAGGAGTAGTCGAGTGTCAGTGCACCTGGAAGGTATGAGTCCTTTGTTAATAGCGTAACATACGCTGCCTTTCTTGACATGATTTCCTGGTAGGAGGGGTACAGTGGAGCGACCTGATCATTAGCAAGATATCGGCTTGTACCGAAATCAATGCTGATGGTGGTTTACTGACGCCCACTTGGTGAAACACACGAGTAAACAGGCTGTGGTTGCACAGTCGACTAAGGATTACACATGCGTGCTACATAGTTCGGTCATCGGTTTCAACACTAATCATCGCACTGAGAGCTTGTGACCCTCGCAAGTTCGGGTCAGATCTTCATTGTCCGCAAGGCACAGGAGACCTTTTCGTTCCTTCGATCAAGTAGCATTGTCATACAGTATGTCATGACACAACGGGGGATACGTGAGAAACACATGGACCGAGAATCGCGAGCAATTCTAACGGAGGCGGCTACGTTGCGCAATGGTCATAAAACGTAATCACACAACACACTAGTGGTGGACATACCGTGCCTCACGCTCACTCTCTAGCAGGGCCAGGATATCTTGCTCCCGCACTGGCCCTTTCACGTTCCGGATGATAGTTCGCGTGGTGTCATCCAAGAATTCTACGCGGACTTGCGTGACACCTCCCCGAGAGCCAGTACGGCCAAGGACCTAGAATCGGGCAGCACGCGCCAGGTAAGCATTGAGTGCTCAATCACAAGGACCAGAATATGACCTTAATGACACGAGCAAGTTTTACTGGGGCTTTTGATGAATCCTGTTTGGAATAGTAAGGAAATGTGTCAACGCGATTGGAGAATAGAGTGTACCATTGATTTGAATGTTAACGGTAGCGATGAGCACAAACAAAAGTCGGTTATGCTTTGTGGATGAGGACATGACAAAACAAAGTTCAGAAATATAAGGTTTAGAGTCAGACCCGGAATTGACCGATATATGAAATTAGCATTAGTAGTATCTACATCTACCACTACCACTAACAAGTACTAACTGCCCATTGAATGCTCACTACAGTAGTTCAATACCAGGAGATTTCGGTGCACATATAAACTATCGGGGCGGAGGTCAGCTGTCGAAAGTGTAGGTCCCTCCAGCACTTCGTCTTGTTGCTTTGGTGTTGCGAAGCTTATCCCCCACGCTTTGCACTGCACGGTCGACATGTTGCGCTGCCCGCTGTCTCCGTCATCAAAAGGTGAGACAAAAATGGCCACACTTTTTGTCACGCACCGTAAGGAGGAGTCCCATTTTGAATATGCTGCTATACCTCGGAAGTGGTTCCTCTTCCCTTGCCTTTTCCTGGACGCCTTGAGCTTGGACCGTTGACACCTCAGTATCACTTGCACGGTCATCCTCGAGTGATCCATAGAGGCGAAAATCTGATGGCGGTGCGAGGGACAAAGGGGACTGCGGGCCGTATCAGTTCCGCGGACTGCCATGCAAAGTTGGAGCACGACGCACCGAGGGAGCCGTGTCCCAGCCCGCATAGCTATCAATAGGGTCAAATGGGGGGGATAATTGCTAGTCGCAGGGCGCCGGTGAGTCCTGTGCAGCACGAAGAAAAAGACGGCGTACTCTCTGATGTGTCGCCATAGAAAGTTTGTCGAAGGTCGCCGTCCCGCTATTGAGCGACGGCCAGAAGAGATAGGTGTCGTAGTCTTCGTCCTGAGCCTCTAAAGAAAACGGGGAAAGTCCGCTGTTGGTCAAACGACTTTCTAGCTCGATCATGGCCGCGTCCAGAAAAAAGATTGAGGTACTGTAGCGCTTTTTGAATGGTAACGAAATAATAAATGCGGCGGCGTGCAGAAGGTCGGGTACATTGAAGTACGTTAAATAACGGCGTACACACGCCGTCTGGAACGTAGCGAATAGGAACCCGAATACGTCCCTACGGGACTTCACCAAGGAGCTTTCGTATAGGCGCGGCGTCCAGCCATGACACCACAACATCAATGTCTCACCCTCCCAATGCATGGCTGAGTAATTTTCCGTCCCTTCCCAATGGCCCGAACTTAGTACGAAGGGATGCTCGGTCTGTTGCTGAAGATCAGAATTGTGTCATTAGCAAGGAGAATTTGACAGCCTTTGTGACACCACTATGCTGTCCGATCAGTCCCTTTGGAGGTGTGGCGCAACCCTGCTCATTGAGTTGTCGTTGAGCCAGAGCCTCCAGGTCACGCGATAACGTGGCATCGCGATACGTCCCAGATCTCATGCTAGCGGCCCGGGCCTGCGATTTGGAATGGACGAAGATGAATAGGAAAGCGAACAAATCACCCGCGAGGCTAAATCTACCGGAGAAAAGCCTCGCACGAGATGAAGTGTCCGGTAGCCGTGATTAGACCGAACAGGCAGCTCCGCTTGGCCATTTGTGACCAGACCGCCTTCAAGCCATCAAGTTCGTAATGGAAGTCTAAACCGATGTGCAAGGTAAAGTGATATCCGAAACTGTGCATAGCTTTAACCTTGAAGAGCACGGATGGACCGGCAGAGCATTGCTTGTCACCTGTCTCCACATCAAGCGCCGTTGTTTGACATGGGAAGGCCTGCCTGTTCCTTGCAATTGTTCGTTTCCGAGCAGCCCCGCAAGACGAGACCACGTGATTCAAAGGCTGGACGACGGGCGTACATGCAAATCTCTATGTCCTGTGAACGAGAACGACTCTTGGAACGACTTACTTGCAAGTGCATAACCAATTGCAGTCATGCGAAATGCACATGATAACATTTTTCGGGCTGCCTCAAGGTTATTAAATTGGGTGAACCGGTGGTGACAAATAACTGGTCCGAGCGAATGCAAGGGGTCGCGCGGAGCTACCATGTACAGAGAAGACGGGAAGCTGATTCTGAATACCTGGTCCCGCGCAACATAACACAACCCCACAGGCCGAGGCTTTCCTATTAATTCCCTCCATCTTTACCAACAATGCTCACTGCCCACACCCACACCTACCCACTGTTTAAGGCACTTTTTACATCGTGTAGGAAATCCCATTCCGTGCTGGACTCCAACACACTGAATATCATTCAGTCATCAGGTGACACACTCATAGATTCGAATCAATTCCAGGCTCACGCAATTTGTTGGCTACGATGCCAAGGCTCGTAGTGGCCTATTTCCCAACCCTGTGTGCGGCTAGCATTCTCCGTCTTCCATCTTACTTAGACCTACTGCTGAGACGGAGGTCGACCCGGCAATCGACCTTTGCCGCACTACGATAGGCAGGCCTGCAGCCTTGATTCTTCTAGTGTCACCGATTCAGCCAAGTGGGCACTAAATCGGGTTGTCCGTTAGGCCACTCTGACTTTCCTCTCCGTTGACTGGTCCGATACGTCATGACTAGTCTGTGTCAAGTGTGGAGATAAATGCCTAGTCAGCAGATTCTCCCCCACGTCAGACCATTTGTGGTTCAATGTTATGTGGGCACCCGCTTGGTGCTATCTCTTCCACTAAGAGAGCTGAGTATTTCCTAGACCGCACTACTTACAATTGGCTTCAAAGCAGTAAGAGCGCAGTGAAGCCTGATGACTAGCCGATACACGACGTTTTCGGTTCAGAAGTGGGCCGCATAGCGCCCCGTTGTCTTCAACTTTGACGGACGAGGTGGGATAACTGTATTATACGTTCTAATGCCAACCTCTAGGACAGGCCTGTAAGTCATGTAAATAGCTTTGCATCTGTGCCCGCCTGCTGAACCACGAGATTCTGGGACCTCTTCTCGGCTCCCTTTCCGCGGAGTACATTCTCAATAAAGTATTCGCCGGCCTAGGAGATAAAATTAGACGACCTTGAAAATGACCGAGACAGCTCACACCAACCTTATAACTACTGCGAACTAAAGGACCGCTAGCCACGTATAAGAATCCCATATCTTCGGCGATTTGCTTCCAGCGACCGAATTCTGCCGGTTCCACGTAGCGATCGACTTTCATGTGCCTCTTCGTGGGGCGCATGTATTGGCCGAAGGTCACAACATCAACATCGACTTTGCGAAGTTCTACCCAGCTCGTTCAGCGGAAATTGATCACAAGGTGTTAGTCAGGGAGATTAGTTAACCTCTGAGAGCGTCCATAATTTGGTCTTCGGTCTCTCCGACACCAAGCATGATGCTGGTCTTCGTCACCCGCACTCCATCTTGTTTGGCGCGCTCTAGTACACTGAGACTCTGCCGGAACGTCGCCCGGCGGTCGCGGACGAAAGGGGTAAGAGCTTCGACGGTCTCGATGTTGTGGGCATAGACATCCAAGCCGGACTTTGCTACTACAGACACATGACCCAGGTTACCGGCCATGTCACCGGTCAACGCTTCTACCAGTGTGTGTGGAGCCCTTGGGACGCGTTGAGAAGGCATCTCCGCACGAAGGAAGGTGCCACGTACTTCTGCTTGATCTTTCGGATCGTCTCCGCAAAGTGGTGTGCTCCAGAGTCGGCAAGATCTTGGGCGCGAAGCACAATAAATCTTCTGGCTGGAACGAAATGGGGAGGATTTCGAGCACATACCATCACGATCTACACTAGTGAGGACTATATAGCCCAAACCCCACCGGCTGATTGCTTCAGCGGTGTTCTCCGGCTCGTGTGGATCCAGAGGTGGTGGGGCTTTCGATGTCTTTACTGAACAGAAACGACAACCTCGGGTGCATGTGTCGCCCATCAGCTGTCCGGCGGTTCGAGTATGGAGAACCAGTGGGTAGCGGGACAACGTACCATGATGGTAGCGGTCGCTGCACGCTTGCTCTCTTCCGGGCTTGCCCCTTCCTTCCCGCCCCAACAATCCCCAATATTCGGACACCGTGCTTCTTCACATACCGTATGCAATCCCAGGCCCCTGAGGTCCTTCTTGATTTTGCTGAAGGACGCACCAGTCGGTATTGACGTCTTCAAGTAGGAAGGTAGGCGAGGGCTGGATCAAACGTGTGCGTGCAGTCAGGCTCTGTTCAGTTGGGGGAAAAGGTCTCAGCATACGTGTTTTTATTTCCAAGTACGATGCGTTCTGGGACATCGCCAGAGACAAAGTCATCTAGTGAGGGTCCGTCTGCCAACGTCTCTGTGAAAGAGTTCTTCTTCGGTACCGGCGACTCAGAGGTAGCGGGTATCGCCAGTGCACGCGCATGCCTTGATATAGGGACGCGCGCGAAGCGAGAACATTTGAGGATGGTCGACATTGTGGCCTGGGACAAGTTTGGGGAGGGGAGCCCCGTGATCGGCATGGCGGCCCAGAGACGCCGAACTGGTCGACGGAGTCACGGGCCGTTAGGTCTGTCTCCTGCTGCCAGCACTGACGACGATGAGCACGCTATCTCGACGAGAAGAGGACACTCTCTTGAAGACGACAAAGGCGCATGCCCTTAAAGAATGCGATCCGTTAGTCAAAGGTACGTCGAGTGCATCGCTGCGCGTCAGTCAGTTCTAAACACAATTCTTCTCAGCATTTGCCGATTGTGCAGGCGGACGAACCGTTTCTGTAGCATGGGCTTGCAGGGAAAAGTTCAAAGCCGTACAAGATTGTATCTACCAATTGTATGTCTTATACCGTGGGAGTAATCTACTGTCTGCTCTGACAGCTTTTGCGCACCTAGCACACGACCAGAAAGTATGCAACTAGTCCGAGACGAATACCTCCGCATTCGCAATGAACAACAACAATAATAGTGCCCGCGGGGTATAAGAACAATAAAAATATCGCACTCTGAGCAGAGTAGAGTATTTATCACGTATCTCAATTGACGCAGATATACAACATCTGAGCATGTGGTTACAACTAGGTAGACAGCACAATAAGTCAGGATCATCAGTTACTTCGTCGTATTCACCGCCAGCCAGTGAGACCGAAGCGCCAGGAAAGAACTGATAAAGCTGGATGAAAATATTCGTCAGATTGCTGATAGAGCGTAGTATCGAGTGAGTATTACCCGAATACGCCGAGAACGCCGTCGTTGATATTCACGAGACCAAGGCTCGATGCGGGAAGCCATACATCGAGAATGTCGATGATAAACTGCTTGCGCGTGGCCGTGCGGAAGCTGTGGAACCCCATGTGACGGGAAAAACATAAGTAGGCCAGGAAGACTCACTTGTGTAACGCTCTAAGTCGCGACTCGCGCGCGTTGTCCCCACCCACGTTCTTCTCATCCAGACCTCGGATCTCCCGTGCCTCTTTGGTTAGGCGGCCAGCCTGAGTCCGAAAAATTCAGGTTGACACTGAGCGTAAGTGTAACGTGAACCCACCTTGAACACAGCATGGGTGATACTGAACAAAATACCAGACAACCAGAGACGGTTTGCGATGTTTTGGACCTTCTGGGATGTCACGGGCTTCAGGGTAATAAACTTGACAGAGTTTGCCTTGAGAAGATATGTTGGCTACACTGACAATGAGTGAGGTGAGCTGCACCCACCCAGGCAACAGCGTCATAGGTTAAGTATCCAAAGTAACTCAGTTGCCGGGCGATGGTTGTAAGCTGTTCCTTGAAATCACCGGTATTTTGTGCCGCCCGAAGTGCAGCCTGCAGGTGTTCAAGAGGCTTTCCGAGGCGTAAAACTTGACAGCGTTGAAAGTGTGTCATAGCAAATCGCCAAGGCTAAGTAGAGATACATACGTTTGCGGGCGGTACCCAAATGGCCTTTCAACGCGTTCCATGGAACAGCCTCTACTTTATAACCTTTCGAGATAAGGTACCACGCGTAGAAGCGTGCAAAATTTTGCGCTGCTCTGTAGATCTGTCGTGGTTTGGGGTGGGTTGACACGGTCACATGAGGATCTATGAACTGCGAACCTTATCACGGCCTAAGGTGGTGCCCAAGACCTTGAGAGTTGCGCTGGAGGTTGGATGGAGGATGACTTGGGATGCAACGTTGGCCATAGTGGGATAGGCAGACGATGGATGAGGAATAGGTGGACTCGGCGGTGGAGAGTGAAGTGGGGATATGGCCGCAATCACATGCTCGGTAACTCCGTAACATATGAGCACATGAATACTTATATGTCACAATTATAATTATTCTCTTGCTGCCACGTCTCGCTTTACTCCGTCCTGTGAGTGCTTCCGCTGCACATCACCGGCATCACCATGTGATCTCAATTGCCACATATATAGCCTTTGCACATGTATTCTCAATCCCGCAGACTTGTGTTCCAATCCCGCAGACCTTTCTCTGCCATGGTAGGATTTAATATTATTTCCGTTGATTCTTTCGGTAACATGGTGCCAAAGTCTTCGCAGGTTTTTCGTGCAGAAAAGGACACATTTGGTGAACTAAAGGTTCCTGCTGATCGTTACTGGGGTGCTCAGACCCAACGGTCGGTGTCTATCCTCTGCCGCACACATGTGCTCATAGTGGTGTGCAGGTCGTTGCAGAACTTTGATATCGGAGGTCCGACTGAACGTCTTCCCCCTCCCTTAATCAAGGCCTTTGGTGTCTTGAAAAAGGCTGCGTCCATAGTCAATGTGACCTACGGGCTAGACCCTAAAGTCGGAAAAGCTATCCAAGACGCAGCGGATGATGTGTGCCTGCTTCATTAGTGAACGTGGCCGCACTTCTAATGGCCATATGTAGGTAATATCCGGAAAGTTGATTGATCACTTCCCACTTGTGGTCTTTCAAACTGGTTCTGGGACTCAAAGCAACATGAATGTCAACGAGGTATGTCTCTTCACTTATTCGTCACGATACTTTGTCCACTGAAGGTGTGCGTCGCTCTAGGTCATTTCAAACCGTGCAATTGAAATCCTTGGGGGTGAATTAGGTTCAAAGACGCCAGTGCATCCCAACGATCACGTCAACATGAGCCAGAGTAGTAATGATACGTGAGTGCGGCCTCATTCTGTCTTATGGGAGGTCGCGAGCTTATCACCGCACAAGTTTCCCGACGGCCATGCATGTCGCGGCCGTCACAGAACTTACCAATAATCTACTTCCTGCCTTGGAGGAGTTGCACATCGCTCTTCGGGATAAAGCAAAGTCATTCGATCACATCATCAAGATTGGCCGAACGCACTTACAGGCGAGCTAAGGGGAAACTTGAGTCTGAATCCAGGTTCCCCTGACGTCATTCGAATGCAGGATGCGACGCCCCTTACCTTGGGACAAGAATTTAGTGGCTATGCCCAACAAGTTGCCAACGGGATCGAACGAATCAAGGACGTCATCCCACGCTTGAGTCTGCTGGCACAGGGTGGCACAGCAGTCGGGACTGTGAGTGACGTGCATGTACAACATTGATCGCGCCTTACCCCGATTTCTAGGGACTCAATACCAAGAAAGGTTTCGATGTGAAAGTTGCCGACGAAATATCCAAACTTACAGGGATCTCTTTCAAAACTGCGCCAAATAAGGTACCCCCGTGATTTGCATCGTTTTTCGACCACTGTTTTGATATTGTTGTCGGCCAGTTTGAAGCTCTTGCTGCGCATGATGCACTCGTTGAGGCTCACGGAGCTCTCAACGTCATCGCTTGCTCTTTCATGAAGATCGCCAATGACATTCGTTATTTGGGTTCCGGACCTCGTTGCGGCCTCGGGGAGCTCAGCCTTCCCGAGAACGAACCTGGCAGCAGTATCATGCCTGGCAAGGTCAATCCCACACAGTGTGAAGCCTTGACCATGGTGGCTGCGCAGGTCATTGGGAACCAAACAGTAGTCAGCGTTGCTGGTTCCAATGGCCAGTTCGAGGTGAGGGCGTTTGTTGAGATGACGACTTCATGGGTGATCTGATATCAAGTGAGTATAGCTGAATGTCTTCAAACCGGTGATTATCAAGAATGTTTTACAAAGTATTCGGCTATTGGCAGACGGCTCTCGGTCATTCACAAAGAATTGCGTGGCTGGGATTGTGGCAAACGAAAAACGGATCAACACATTGTTGAACGAGTCGCTTATGTTGGCCACGATATTGAACAGCCACCTTGGCTATGACAGTAAGAGTGGACAGCCAATCTGGCGGATACATTACTGACTGGCGTGATGATAGATGTTGCCAAGTGCGCGAAAAAGGCACACAAGGAAGGGACAACGTTGAAGGAAGCTACTGTTGCCCTTGGATTTTTAACGCCTGAGGAGTTCGACGAGAAAGTACGACCGGAGTTGATGCTTTATCCCGACGAACCTTAAATAGTCGTGTAACTAGAAAGGAAACTACCTGCGCGACTTGTGCGTCACTGAGTCGCCCAAAAACACGCATCTCTCTTAGCATATAATAGTCCCACGACCCTTCTCCCTCTGCCTCCATGTCACTCAGCCGAATTCTTAATGATCATCCCTCTCACCCTCCCGTACAACCCCCTCTTCCCCTTTCCCAGGTTTTCAACGTCTCTCAACCTAATACCTTAATATCTCCCCACCCGGACCGTTCCCTGTCTCCCTCTTTCCCCCCTCGCTCTCAAACCCCAACCTCTCGTCAAGCGCTGTCTAGTCCTGCTCTTGACCACCCGTCTGCCGATTTTGCTTCGCGGCCCAGCAGCCACCAGGACGTCGCCGGTTGGGATCCTGATACCGGCGACTGGAGACACTCTTCCCGTCCTCGCAATGGCAACACGGATATCCAGCGTGAAGGGTCCCCAAATTCTGTACAAGACAGCCACTATTCCAAGAATGAGGAACCAAATTCAGTGAACAAAAAGAGGAAGAGAGGAGCTAACGACGACGGTGATTATCGTCCACCGACGAGTCGACGTGTAAGTTGATACGCGTAATATACGTCCACTTTTTATTAACATTAACTATGTCTTTAGCACGGTTCGCGACGTCAACCACCTCGGGGAAGAGTTCGTGCTCAGTCTCCGCCCCTAGACTCTTCAGAACCCGAGACCGCGGCACCAGCATTGCACGAGCCTACTGAGGAGGATCTACGCATAGCCTCGTCTGATTTGAGCGACTGCGAGGATATCTGGTACATCGAGATTGGCTACTATATGCTCGAAACGCGAAGACGCAGGAGAATGGTGGAGGAGTTTTTTGAGAGCAATATAACTGTAAGTTCTCTTCATCCGTCTTAGAGAATCAGGTTGACGGTGCGGTGCGCGAGTTCAGGAATCCAACATGGCCCTCATGAGTGCTCTATCTGGTCGGTATGCCGCTGTGCTCGATAGGATTCCTGTTTTTGTTCCGCGTCCTGCCCATGATGCTCAGCCTCAAAGCCTCGAGGATGAACTCCTTTCGACATTACCGCCGGCCTCGCCAGGGCATGAGTCACGCGACGGAAGAGCAGGTAACCACTCTCCGTCTACGCAACGACATGGGCAAGAGAACGGTGCTGAGGACGCTGCTCGAGAGTTGGAAGAATCCCTTCTTGGCGCGTCCACCCCCTCAAAAGGTAAAAGGAAAACTGCGCAAGCCAAGAAACACTCCTATGCTGCTTCGGATGCCAGCAGCAGCGATCTGGATATTCCCGTTGTTAGAGACCAGGGTCGCTCCAATAAAAGGCGGAAGACTGGAAAAGAACCCGACATTACCGCTGACCTTGAACGCTCTATTGCCGAAGACCAGCGCTCCGTTGCGTCTCTGCAAGATATTCAAAAGTCTGCGCCCGCCTGCGAAAGCAAAGGGTAAGGGCAAGGGCAAACTAGCAAACCGGGAGCAGAGCGTTGACAGTGTGTCCACCACACCAAAGGCGTCTCGCAAGCGGACTGGTACAAGACGGAAAATTGATACTATTGCGTCGCAGACTTTGGATACGCTGGGACTTGGATCAGCACCAGCGTCCGTTGCTGGGGATCTTACACCCGGCGGTTCCCGCCCTCCGTCTCCTACCCTCACAGCAACATCCGCCACAGTATTTGAGATGGATACGATCATCCCACCTTTGAAAAAGGCCAAGAAGGTTGATGATACCACAATGCTCAAGCGCATCAAAACACTCGAAGAGGCTCAACGAAGAGTCTGGAAGAATATTGCGCGCAGAGAGATACCGAAGGCAAGCTGCTCTGCTTCATCCTAAAACATTTTCGGACCCTAAGACGATTTCCTTTCTAGATGTACAAGTATTGTGCGATGGGCTACCAACAACGTCAAGTACAATGCAAACGCGTCGCCACCCTCGCTTCTCTACAGGCTCGCAGACCGTATAGCCGTACCCCCAAGGCTACCAAGGACGTGCAAGCGAAAAGTAAGCGTCTTATGCGCGAGATGCTCATTTTCTGGAAGAAAAATGAGAAGGAGGAGCGTGATGTTCGTAAGCGTGAAAATAAAGAAGCAGCAGACCGTGCAAGGGTTGAAGAGGAGAAGCGAGAGGCTGCGCGGCAAGCCCGCAAGCTTGAGTTCCTGATCAACCAGACCGAGTTGTACAGTCACTTTGTGGGCAACAAGCTCAAGAGTGAGTGCGCTGTTTGGCGACCTATCCTCTCTTTTGCGCCATCTTATTCCTTCAAATAGCTGCAGAGACACAGGGCGAAGCGCTTGATACAGAGGCACCCATGGGCGCTGATATGGAAGATACCGATCCGACTGCTTTGGCTGAAATTGATTTTGATGACGGTACGTTGGACCGCTGGGCTCCAGGAAGGGACTCTTCTCATGAGTTGTTGCAGCGGACCACACCAACCTTCACAGGCACGCGCGTCACAATGCTCAAGAAGCCGTCGTACTTGCGAAGAAACGCGTGCAGGCGTTTGACGCACAAGTCGCCCTAGAGCGGAAGACAAACCAGGCCTTACAATTAGCCAAGAGTCAGGCTCACGTCAGAGATGATGAGGAAGAGCAAGGGGAGGCGGCGACAACTCCTCTGGTCGACTGTAAATATCTTGATCCTATTTTTTATGGTCATATCCTCATGAACATTCGCAGTGGATTCGGATGAGCTGAATTTCCAAAATCCGACTTCACTCAGCGGACCTTTGACTATCGCGCAGCCACAGATGTTGATGGCACAACTGAAGGAATATCAACTGAAGGGTCTCAACTGGTTGGCTACGCTCTATGATCAGGGGATAAACGGCATCCTGGCAGACGAAATGGGTCTTGGGAAGGTGTGTTCACTACCGTTACCACGAATGACCCGACTTTAACGCCTTCTCTCATAGACGATTCAGTCTATATCCCTACTGGCGTATCTCGCAGAGACCCACGATATATGGGGGCCTTTTCTTGTCGTTGCGCCAGCGTCGACGCTTCACAATTGGCAACAAGAACTGACACGTTTTGTACCAAAGCTGAAGGCGCTGCCATACTGGGGTAATGTCAAGGATCGCGCGACTCTGAGAAAGTTTTGGAGCAGGAAGGAGATCAGTTACAATCAGGATACTCCTTTTCACGTAGTTATCACAAGCTATCAGTTGGTAAGTGCGCTAGCCGAAGTTGGTAATAATGCCCGCCGATAGCTGTCTAGGTCACCCAAGATCAACAGTACTTTCAAAGGGTCAAATGGCAGTACATGGTACTCGACGAAGCTCAAAACATCAAGAATGCTGCTAGTGTCAGGTGGAAAACGCTGCTCAGCTTCCATTGTCGCAATCGCTTGCTTTTGACGGGTACACCGATACAGAATTCCATGCAAGGTGTGTACTTTCCAATCACTTAAAGCCGACTCGTTAATACAAACTGCCTCGCAGAGTTGTGGGCCTTGTTGCACTTCATCATGCCGAGCTTATTTGATTCTCATGACGAGTTCAATGAGTGGTTCTCCAAGGATATCGAGAATGCAGCGGAGAATAAAGGCAGCAAACTTAACGAACACCAGCTTCGTCGTTTGCACATGATTCTCAGACCGTTCATGCTGCGCCGTGTCAAACGTAATGTCCAAAACGAATTGAGCGACAAGGTGCTGTATTTGTTCTTCCGCACAAACATATTTACGGTCCTGACATCGCCGAAGATTGAGAAGGACATTTACGTTGACCTCAGCGCGCGCCAGCGTGCAATGTACAGGGCATTGCAGGCAAACGTGTCTGTTGCAGATTTGCTCGAAAAAGCTGCCAACATCGGTGATGCCGACTCCGCCCGATCTCTCATGAATCTTGTCATGCAATTCCGCAAGGTACGTTGTTGGTCTACATAGCTGGGCAAGACGGCTCGTTGCTCATATGTTTCGAGGTTTGCAATCATCCTGAATTGTTCGAGCGAGCAGACATCGTGGCTCCATATTCATTCTCAGAATTTGGACGGTCCGGGCCATTGAACAGGCAAGGCGACTTCGTCATAGCTCCTTATTCAACTCGTAATCCCATCAAATACTCTATCCCGGAGTTGTTGTATCTGGATGGTGGATTGAGTAACGTTCCATATGATGGACCTGGCATATCAGTGCAACCCGATCAAGGCGTCCTGCACAAGTTAATGAATATTTGGACGACTGACTGGATCCAGCATTCGATTGTGGACGATGGTGAGTTTCTACAATACCTTTGTATATTTGGTGAGATGCCACAGGGTTTTCTCAGTGGATTCCCCCTTCTCTTTCCTCCCTCTCCTAAACCTATCTCCCGGCGATACCCACAAATTGTACGAATCACCTCTTCTCCGAAGGTGCCTGCTTGCACTCGAAGAGGAACGAATACAGAACATGGACCGTGACTCCTTCATGTGAGCTCCATTCGCCGCTTCTCCACCCATATCTCACTTTGAATGGTACGCGAATCAGTGATGACGAGCACTGTTCCTCTAGTCCATGGCTAATCCTTCCTAAACACCGCCGGTTGCCTTCTCCTAGTCTTTGCTGCTTGCCGGGTCCTCGTGATATTTCTTCTTCTTCCTGGCTCAGTTCGTTACTGTCTCGTCCGGGGTTGAGGTGGTTCGTTCCACCTGTGATGGCCCCGCCAGTGACAATCTACTGTTCACACCGTACGTTTGTCGAACATCAAACGACCCTACTTGAGGCCCCTTTCGAATCGCTGGCACTCTATGGTCTTACCCCTGCTCTTAATGAGCGCGCTGAGGCCTCCTCTTTGTATACCCAATTGGTCCCTGGAGTCTCGTCCACAGGGTTGATCGCCAACTCCTCCCGCGACCAGATACCAGGACCAAAAATGCGAGTGCCTGAGGCGAAGAGCTTAGTCTACGACTCAGCGAAGCTCGCCCGTCTTGACAGCCTTCTTCAGGAACTCAAAGCCGGTGACCACCGTGTCTTGATATATTTCCAGATGACTCGAATGATGGATCTGATGGAAGAATATCTGATATACCGCCAGTACAAGTATCTACGTTTGGATGGCTCCTCGAAGTTGGAGGATCGTCGAGATATGGTTATGGATTGGCAGACGCGGTAATACCCTCCTCATCTCTCTGTCCTAGAATGGATTATTGAGTATAATATCAGGTCCGACATATTTATCTTCATCCTGAGTACCAGAGCTGGAGGCTTGGGTATCAACCTGACGGCTGCCGACACTGTCATTTTTTACGACCATGACTGGAACCCATCTAACGATGCCCAAGCAATGGACCGTGCACATCGCTTGGGACAAACGCGCCAAGTTACTGTATATCGGCTCATCACCAAAGGGACAATCGATGAGCGTATTGTACAACTCGCTCGTGTCAAGAAAGACGTAAGCTGAACACATTTTCCGAAGAAATCCAAAGAAGTATAACCTCGAACTGCTTTTAGGTCCAAGACATCGTTGTCGGAAACAAAACATTCACAGATGCCACCAAACCAAGTGAAATTGTTCAGCTTCTTCTAAACGAGGATCAGCTTGCAAGCTTAGACGCTTCTAATGGAATACCTGGAACGGTCTCTACTGGCTCAGTGGCGGGATTATCGAAAGCGACGGCGGCCTCAACTCGAGATTTGTGGACAGAGGAAGGCGACGAATTCTTTGGTCACTCAGGCCCTACGCAATCTGGACCACAGGACACAGGCAAGGAGGTCGAAGAAGGGGCAAGTGTGCCTAAGCCAGCACGTGGCGGTAAACGGCACAGAGCCGGTGGAGCGAGCGGGAGTAGAAGCCGTAAATCTGCTGCCAGCACGAAAGACGGAAGTAGACGAAAATCAGCGATCGAGAGTGGGGATGTTCAATGAGGATTCGCTTTCGAAGTGCCTGGGACACGGTTTCATCGCAATTCATCGTATTCATCTCATCATCTAAGCTTTCTGGCCCTACCCTCGCATATTTGTTTCTCGATTTTAGATGATACTTTACAGCACTGTACCACATAACAATTTTGTATCGCATGTTGTTCGTAGGACATATAATCTACTCGTAGGTGCGTTTATTGATCGTACACATTGGACATGGTCGCTAGGAATCCATCGCTGGCCCGGAAAACCTGTACGGAAGCGACTGAACACTAGTATCACTATCTAGAGTCTACATCCTACACAGCGAACGGGTCAAGTCGTCTCCGTGGAGCTAAGTAGGTCCTCGTCATCCCACCAACAGGTTATCGAGTCACTTCATCCTTCATCTCGCTCTTAACACAAATTCCTTACTCGGCCCCGCTACCGTTGAAGATGCCAAAGAAGAAGAAAACGCAGCAAAAGCCACTAGATCGCGGATTTGCCGTGACATCTATACCTAAGAAAACCCCAGCCGCAGCAGTGGAACAGGGCGACGCGAAAGGGGAAGAACCATCCACCGTAGGAACCCCGGACGCGCAGGACGCCCAGCATCGTGAACCTGTTGAAGACGAAGTCCTCAATGCTGAGGAACGATCTTTACAGGACATAGTAGATAAACTACAGGAAAAGACGGAGAAGGAAATAGTCCGAACGGTTAAGGTATGAGGACGCACATGATAAACCCGTCGCAAAAGTTTGGCTGAGAGCGTCAACGACCTCCGTTAGGCGATCGATACGGACAGGCGGTTTTCAGATACTTTCCCGCTACTAGACCTGGATGGGGGCATCGTCGATGAGATTTTGGCACTGGCGCGCGATTCCCAGCACGGCAAGGGTACGCCGCTCTCGGTTTCGTTTATTCTACACTCTCACCGATACCGGTTCTCACTGGCAGCAAACATATCTGATCACACTGCACTCCCTCGTCTCGGTATTACATACGGTGTTCTGAGACGTCTAGGATATCCAGAGGAAATCGTGGGACGTTGCCTTCAGTCCATTAATGGAGTCGATCTTGAAGAAGCTCATGAATGGGTATGGATTTTTTCACTTCTCGGAACTTGTCCGTCATTTCCCTGTGCAGCTCTTCATGTACTGCTCCGACGAAGAGCTCCAACCACATGCCCGTGAGTTATCGATTTCGACTCTGCCTTTTCCTTCATATTCAATCGGGAGCTAGTTCACGCAGAGAGCAAGGTGTCGACACCGAAGCCCAAATCAACTTCAGCACTTCCGACGCCTACTCTTTCAGGCTCTGCTCAATCCAGCTTACCTGTGCAGACCCCGAGCTCTACCCGACTCGCCGGTGAGCAGCAAGCTACACCCGTACCAAGGTGCCACGCTAATCTGTTTGAATCTCCAGAATCCCTGGACGACGAGCCCAATGCATTGTATGTCAAGCTCAGACTGGAACTTGACAAGAGGACGCGCACGCCGAACTCAGAGGAATCCTTCATCGAAGAGTTGCGTTCCCGCTTGGTTGCCGTCAAATCCCACTATCTCTTCGACCAAAGGGACGCAGACGCCCATTACATTCCAGAGCGTCAAAAGTTGGACAAGGCCTTCCTACAAGCGCGCCTTCGTGGTGATCCTTTCCCCGATGTGTTAAAACCCTCTAAACCGAGTCGGCCCGATACTCAGCCTCTGCTTCATCGACCCGAGGAGGTGCGTGGAGATTCAACCGACCTTCTTGACTCGAACGAGCAGGAAGATGGGGGACTGTTCGGGATCCTCGATGATATGCCTTCCACCGATGTCAGCGAGACTGGGGTAACTGTCAGAGTACGGGATATGCCTTTACCCAAAGGAAAATTCGAGCGGACGTCGAAGGCCTTTCTTCAAGCAGCTGTCAACAAACTCGACTCGTTTGCTGTGACGACCTATCATCCCCTCTCCAGTGTTGGTCGGGCGGAAAGGGCCTCACTTAGCATACGTTGGGGTTCAGAAAAAATCAGTGAATGGACAATGACAGATGTCGCCTGCTACGACATGACACAAGCGCAGCAATACATAGCCACAGTTGCGCTCCATGCGCTCACTTTTCCTGCTTCTGAAGGCTTTGCCTCGGGCAACTCTGCGGCCGGTTCCGGACCGACATTCTTCCGGCTCCTTCCTCCAGCATATCGTGAACTCTGGGACGAGCTTGACGCTGCGCGAAAAAGCTCTGATGATGCCACGAATAGGGCTGTCTGGGCAAAATTAAAGAGGATGGTCGAGACAAGGAGTAGCAAAGAAAAGGTTCGTCCTCAACTATTCTGGATTTCTGGCGCTGCTCAACTCCACAGACCGTCGAGGAGAGTTCACGACAACCAATCCGAAGTATCGAGAGTTCCACTCTGAAGAACTCCCGAGAAAAAGAGACCCCAACACAAATCAAGTTCGCCTTCGAGAGTCGGCAGTCTTCTTCATTGTACAAGGAAATGCTAGTCAGTTGGAGATATCTCTCATCGCGCGCGCGTTATCTCATAAGAAGCAGTCGCAGCGAAACAAATTGCCTATCGCTCAGTATAGAGACCGTATCGTGGAGTGCCTTGAGACTTCACAGGTCCTTGTATTAAGTGGCGAAACGGGATGGTCAGTGTGGTCTCAATAGTGCCGTCTCGTGACCTATCTGTTCGAACAGTGGTAAATCGACGCAACTCCCAGCATTCATACTCGAAGATCAGCTCTCTCGTGGCAACGCCTGCAAAATCTACTGTGCTGAACCCCGAAGAATCTCCGCGATCTCCCTAGCTCATCGCGTTTCCCAGGAGTTAGGCGACCCCCTTGGAGCAGTTGGCACACCCGCCTCTCTCGTGGGGTATTCTGTGCGCCTGGAAAATTATATTTCACGCAACACACGGCTCGCGTATATCACTTACGGAATTGCTCTACGAATGCTGGAGGGGAGCGGCAAGCAGGGCGAGAATAGTATCGCTTTCGATGAAATTACGGTGGGCAGAAGCCCGTCCCCTGATTCCCAGCATTCTCACTGGATTACATTGGTTGCATCCAGCACATCATCATTGACGAGGTATTGCCTCGCACCAGTTCATGTACGCTCTCATTCGCTAACGAGAGACAGGTTCACGAACGAAACATTGAGTCAGACTTTTTGTTGATCGTCCTGAAGGCTTTGTTGGCGAACAGGCCCGATCTGCGGTAACTTTGTTATAATGTCAGTTGTATTCGACAAATTTTCTCATAATACCATCTCCTAGGGTCGTGCTGATGTCCGCAACACTCGATTCAGAGAAAATATCCCACTATTTCGGGGGTTGCCCAGTGATCCATGTTCCTGGTAGAACATTCCCGGTAGACGTCAAGTATCTCGAGGATGCAGTGGAGCTCACACAGTGGTCCATCACCGAATTTTCCCCCTACGCAAAACGCTGTTGGTGACCTTTTTATCGCTCCGAGGGACCACTCTTTGAGACTTTTTTCAGTGAACGATAAGTTTTTCCGGGGGAAAACTGCTCAGGAATGGTCCGAGGATACTGCCGGCGTTAACCTCTCCGACCATGATGACGAAACAACGCCCAGCAGCGTAAAATTATCGGAAACACGCTATTCCCCTAGGACGGCCTCAACCATCAATCTGCTCGACGAACGTATAATTCCGTACGACTTGATTATGCGCTTGTTGGACCATATCTGTTTTAAAGCCTACACCAAATATTCCGCGGCTATTCTCGTGTTTCTTCCGGGCATAGGGGAAATACGTCGTCTAAATGATCTTCTGGCCGAGCACGCTTCATTTGGTTCTAGTCATGATTTCATCATATATCCCCTACACTCTTCAATCTCAAGTGAGAACCAAAGTGCAGTTTTCGAAGTGCCCCCTCCCGGCGTTCGCAAGATTGTGCTAGGTCAGTGATTGCATACACACATATTTTGTGGCTAACGCGTCCTTAGCCACTAACATCGCTGAGACGGGAATTACAATTCCTGATATCACTTGCGTGATCGACTCTGGAAAACATAAAGAAATGAGGTAAAGCTTCCACCACGTGTCTACACAAACCCTCACCACGAGCGGCAGGTTCGACGAGAAACGACAGTTCAGTCGCCTCGTAGAGACGTATGTGGCCAAGAGCAATGCGACACAGAGGAGAGGTCGGTCAGGCAGAGTCCAGGACGGGCTTTGTTTCCACCTCTTCACTAAGATCCGTCACGATACACAAGTGAGTCGAATATATGCCTTGATATGCAGAGGGTGAACCCTTCCTAGCTTGTCGACCACCCAGACCCAGAGATCATGCGACTGAGCTTGTCGGATCTAGCCCTTCGTATCAAGATTTTGAAGGTTGATCTTGGCTCGTCTATCGAGGACGTACTATCACGAGCACTAGACCCGCCATTACCGCTTAACGTCCAAAGAGCTGTGTCTTCTCTGGTTGAGGTCTGTTCCCGCTGATGTTATTTAGTGGGCGGATGCTTACTATCTGTTGGTCCAGGTCCGTGCGCTGACACCTGATGAGGAAATCACCCCTCTAGGTCGCCTACTCAGTGCTTTGCCGACCGATGTCCACATCGGAAAATTCTTACTTATAGCCACCGTCTTTCGCTGCCTAGACCCCGCTCTCACCATCGCCGCTACCCTTAATTCGAAATCTCCATTTCTTACTCCATTCGGCCACGAGGAAGAGGCTGATCGCGCCAAGTGCTCATTCAGGACAGGTTCGTACGTGTTTGGGAATTAAAGCTATGGCTGATATCTTCGCAGATAATTCTGATTTCTTGACAATGCATAATGCGTTTTCAAGCTGGCGACGAGCTTCCTCCGATGTGGGCTCTGCGCGGAAGTTCTGCAGATTGAATTTTCTAAGCCAGCAGGTTCCCTCTTCTTTTAACTAGGCTTACATCATGACACTCATGCTTTCCCAGAACATGCAGCAAATCGAAGAACTTCGCCAACAGTTTCTCGCGTGGGTTCTAGCTTCATCCCCCAAGGATGTTATCAGTTATCTAAGTTAAGAGTCTATCAGGTACTTAATTGACGCAGGACTTGTCCAAGCAGACAGAGGAATAGTGAAACAACTTTCACGGTATCCGTGCACTGTATTTTTAGGTGTACCCGCTCTCATCCCGTTTATCATAGAGCGCGATTCAGTCGAGGCCGGACGAAATTTGTAGCGTTGCCTCCGGAGCTTGACCTCTACTCCGAGAATGTCGCTCTCATCCATGCTGCCTTGGCGGCAGGTCTATACCCGAAGATACTTAGCATAGAGCCGGAGAAAGGATCGCTGCAGACCGTGACCAACAACCGAACCGTTTATTTTCATCCATCGTCTGTCAACTTTAGGAGGAAGCCACTGGACTTCGGCGTGCACTACCTGGCGTTCTTTACCATAATGTTAGCCCTTGCCAGTGGTGGAGTTACACCTGTTTAACGATAATTTTACAGGCTCTCGAAAAAACTATACGTCTGGGAGACAGGGCCGGCGGACGACCTCGCTCTCCTACTCCTGTGCGGGGACTGCAATTTCAAGGTATCGTCCATTGAAATTCCACTCTTCGCTATCTAAGTTGGCGTAGCTCGTTTCAGACGCCGCCTCCGTTGACCGCAAGATCAGGTTCCGCATTCCTGCGAGGACAGGTTTAGCACTGAAGCACCTTCGAACCCAACTGGCAGCGGTGCTAGACGAACGCTTGAGGAACAAGCCGACGACCGGATCACAAGAGAGATGGATGGATATCGTTCTCGCTGTCCTTGGAAAATTGCGACCCGAAGTAGACAAGACGGCGCAGCCTGTAGTCTTAGATGTTGTACGCAACTAGACTCGCATCTCTAATTTACCCAAGCTAGAATCAAATATCAGTGTAGTTTGGGTTGTAGTTGTAGGCTAGTAAAAGTGGAAAGCGAAAGTTACGCCAGGTTTCTGCTTAATTTCGTACTACAGTAGCCGTAGTGTGTCACCTCACCCTCGGTTTTGGTTCTCACGCGAGAATGGAAACAGACGACCACGTCGTGAGCGTGCTGCCTGTCCACCTCTCCAACAATCTAGCACCGAACCTCCAATTGCACCAGTTTCCCCTGCTCAACCGCTCCCTCGAAGTCCCTCCATCCGCCATATTGAGTGGAAAGCGTATCCGAGCTCGCTTGAAGCCCACGGCACGCCGCTTGGAGGTTCACGTCCCCGTTGATCATCGCCCCGAGGTATGGAACTCTGAGAAGTCGAAGGAACTGGGGGCCGGAAGGCTGGAAGACGACAAGGAAAAGAATCAACTCGATTCAAATAGAGTAAAGGAAAATGAAGACCCCCGCCTATCCGAAGTTCGATTCAGGAGCGAAGCAATTCCCCACGTTGGCGCATACATGCTGGGTGTTGTGCGTAACGGCGAGTCACTTCTCAGTCCATCACTATAAGGTGGTAGTAATGCTCATAATTAACCAGGAGCGTTGCATCTGCACCCCCTCACCGAAACGCATCAACTACGACCGACGCTTACATATCTCGACGCTCTAAATCGTAAAAGTCGGCGCGCTCGTGGAGCCGACTCGGATTCCGAGTCAGATGATGGACCACCCCCCGACCCTGACGAAGTCCCTCCGATTTCTACCCCACCAAAAGCCAAAGGGCCGGCCGGAGGAGCCAAGGAAGTTCAGGTTACCGCCCGCAAGGTGGATGAGAAGGGGGGTCAACATCTCCAAGGAGGGCTGTCCGCGGTCCGAAGAGAGATGCTCATGGGAATTCGGGCAGAGGAGGAAGATGAGTGGCAAGAACTCGCCTATCATGGCCCTGAGGTATGTCGGGTTTATGACATCATTTTCTGCCTAAAAACGTGTTTCACAGAGTGCTGAATCTACCGAAGCATATGAGGCATTATTTTCACAATGTGGGGACGTGCTTGAGTCGCAATCCAACGTCTCTACATTTCTAAGTTCCATTCGTGGTCGTTGATATGTGTTGTAAATTATGTAATGAGATATATAGTTCTTTTAAGTTATTCTCAGAAATTATTACCTGCTTCGCCATGAACCAAGAAACCGACTCAGACACAGATCGGTCTCTTTCTCCTTGCGTACCCCCCTGCTCTGAATTACATCTCCCTGCAACCAAGTCTAGTCTAGAGGAGGTTGAAGCTGCTCTCCGACACCTTCGATGTGTCGAGACCGACCGTCTCGTAAAGGTACTTAACTCGTTAGATCAACAGGGGTTCTTCCCAATTAGCTAGGATGTTGCATACGCCAACTTTATTCGGAGAGCGTGTAGAACTTTAACGTTCGCATTTCGTGAGCTGGGGGCTCTAAAGCATGGTGGTCGCGATGGCCTGGTGGAGGTGTTCAAGGAAGCCGGTGAGACATTAGCGCGGAGTTGGCTCTTTCTTGCTAATTCCTCCCTTAGCGAATGGT
>JAKELH010000842.1:0-25902 GCA_021525015.1 Lactarius pseudohatsudake
GATGGCATGACGAACATGGGGGTTTACACGTTTACACGTTGATGTCTGACGCATCGCAAAAAGTCCAAGTGATGGTAAGAGTGATGGGGCACCGGCTCACCCCGGAGCACTTCATAAGTTGCGCACTACAGTAAGTTATGGTGTTCGTGCTATCATACTTCTCTACATAGGTCGTGTGACCTTATGTTATGGCCTGTGAACGCACCATTTATTGCCTCTCGGGGATCACACGGAACCAATTAGTAGACTGTCGCACCCCCAGTCGGAGGACAAGCACGGCGTTGTTGCCTCAAGGCCGGCTATTTGGAACCCTGAGACCACTACGACATGGGCGTATCAATCTGCGCTGAGGATACCGATTGAGCCATTGTGGCCGCGGGATTTTACCCAGCCCAGGACGTCATTTACATCCCGAGGATTTTGGAATTAAACAATGTCGTCCAGGATTTCCTAGAAACCCTGAGGGCTCAGGACAGCGCTTTCATGCCGTCGCGGTGCTCCTCTACTGTACTACATGCTGTGTGGGAACACAACACAGCACAACTTGCAGCACAATCTTTTCCAACTCAGACTGATCGTCGTAATATGGCCATAGTATTGCGCTGGCCTTGCGGTTGCCTCGATTGTGTCTGCGTCATCATGATTGATGGACAGACCTATGATAATAAAAGACGTCTAGATTGGGTGCCCCTTTACCCTCTTGTTTACCCTCCCACTTCGCAGTACTCCATTCCCAAAGTTAGGCGCAGATGTCCGATCCTAGAGTAATAACCCGATCCTAACCCCAACTTGAAGTCCAAACCGGCCCTAACCCCAAGTGAGCAGCCTTCCTAGCGGTATTGCGGCACCTCTGGCTCCAGTAGCGCCACCCCTGTACAGTCGTCCTCCCTGTTCAATACGCTCACCAAGCCCACCACCGAGGGTTATAGGTACGAGGTTCTTTGTGGGACTACGCCTGCTAGGGGGTTAGGTTCTGGAGGGAAGAAACCAGAAGAAACCAGGTGACACGACTGTCACGCCAGTGGCGAACCATAAGACCGTGATGCCACATTACTGTAATGTCGTAGGGTAAGAAACTAAGACCGCCGAGCAACTGGAGTGTTGTCGGTCCAGCCGGCCCGGTAGTCACATCGACCACTGTGCGACTTTACAGGTTGACTAACGTTGATTACTGAAAACGAGCACCCCTCTTGTCTCGTGGATTTCCGTCTGCGTCTCTGCCCGTGCCTTCGTCTGTCTCCGGTCTCTGTCCCCATCATGTTTCCTTGTCACCTTGTCTACGCTTCCCCTGGGTCGACATCTATTACTCGCTACAGTAGTCACGACGAAATATCGACACAAGAAACAAAAGAAAGAAGGTACTCTGGGGAGCGGTCTCGGATTTACGGGTCATAGTCGAATATGATTCTCTGGAACCAACTTTTCTTCTTCTGAACTGGGGGCGCAGACAGTAGTTCTCGATCTAACCCAGGTAGAGGTGATGGTATCTTTAGATCGGCGAGTGGGGCCGACTGTGGGTGTGTTGAGGGATCGTCGGCGGTTGGTAGTTCCAGGTGTAGAGCTATCCCACTGTCGGTACGTTTTCCCACCGGTGTCGCCGCTCGAGGAAGAGAAGTATCAGACATATTAACTGCCGTTCCGAACGATTCAGTTGAAGTGGTAAACACCGTACTCCCGCCGATGCTCGGATCGCTGGCGGAGTATTCTGGCTGGGGGAGAGGAGGGGCGGACTGCTTAGGTGTTGTCGGGTCTTCGAGTGGGAGCGGTTTCTGAACAATGTCTCTGCGTGAGCTAAGTGCGTGGTTCATATGCCTTGCGACTTACCCAACCTGAGTCCGCTGGAGGTTCGGGCCTGGATTGCTCTCGAATCATGAGATCTACTTTCTGGGACCTCAGAGCCGCGTCTACCAGAGCACGCCCGTTTCCGACCGGTTTCTCGACGATTTTGCTATCACTACCTGAGTAGCCAGATTGGCCGCGGCGCTGAGAGGGGCGATGCCAGTAGTCTTGCTCCGTCCCGACGTTGCGAAGGACGATGTCTTCGGATCCAAAATACCGCCGATATCTTAAATCCAAATGGGTTGGGACATACTACGCGTCTGGGAGAGTATTCACCTTTCATGATAACCGTCTTGTGAGGTTTCCATAGATTGCCGAAAATACGCGGTACATGCGCGTCGAGGAAAAGGCGACAGGATTTGTCCAACAGTACGTAGATCCTGTCGCCGTGATGAAGAGCATGGCAAAGTCTTTTAATGGATTCTTGTGAAAATTACCATCAAAACTTGCGGAATCTTTCGGTAGATGAAGATAGAAATGGGGGTTCTGTTTGGAGGCAGCCTTGGGGGTGATTCCAAGGGTGGTCTTGTCGTCACTCCTCTCAAGGTAACGACTAAACCTCCATACGATCTCTGCAGCGGTCGTAGAGTTGTCTATTTCCTCTGTTACACCCCTTGAATAATAGGAAACAACGAGAACAAGGAAGAGCTGACGGTGAATGATCAATTGATTGTCACGATCCTTGTGCGGCAGCGATTCGACAATCACGAAATTTACTTTCTTTGTATTTCCACTGGGGATCTGGCTCCGCATCGTGAGCGGTTGGATAATTCGACGACGACAGGATGGCTTACGGGGGCCTTGAATGCAGACTGACCTTGGAGATAGTGCTCGTCGACTTCTCGTCCTTCTTGGAGGCAGATTCCAACGCAGTGCTCGGATTCAAAAGCTTTTTCCGATGACTGCCTGGAGTACCCTTTCGAGGAGGAGGAGGAGGGCCAAATCGCTTTATCTCTTCCTGAACACGCTCGAAGGCGCCTGTAGCTTCGGCAGTCGTACCCTTTCCAGCTCTTCCCGCGGCACTCAACGCGGCATCTGCAAGCTGCAAAACGCTGAAGGGATGTTGAGTGTCGCGCAGAAAGTTCGCAGAAGGAAGGACTTCACTTTTGAAGCTTGTCATTCTCGGTGTAGGTCTGGGAATGTGTATCTACATAGAGACGGCAGATCTCGATGAGAGTGGTCGCTTGCTCTCGGTACCCTCGACCGATATTTTTGAAATGTTTGCGGAAAGTGACAGGGTCAAAGAATACCGCGTCGCCAACTGCCATACTGCCGGTCGGTGGGATGTATTGCCTACTAGGAAGGGCTATACGAATAGATAACCCCACAAGTGTATATAGGTTGTCGGTGGCATCACGAAAACGGGGGTCTACGTCCGACGCTTCGTAAAGAGCCCATTGTAGTATATAGAGGGTTAGAGTAGAGAAGAAGTGATAGGCACCGGATTACCCCGCGGCCCGCAGCGCTTCGTAAGTTGTGGCACGGCAATTTGCGCCTTATTTGGCTTCAACGTGCCACTTCCACAGGTCGCATGACCTTGTGTTATGGCATGGGTAATTTATGCTGACTGTCCCAACGCTGAAGACTTCTAAGTACGCACACCATTTATGGTCTCTCGGGAATCACACGGAACTAATTAGGCTGTCGCTGATACCCCCAGTCAGAGGACAATATTAATAAATGCATGGCGTTGTTGCCTCAAGGCCTGCGATTTGGAACCCAGAGACCACTATGGCATGGGCGTATCAATCTGTGGTCACCTGAGAATACCAATTGAGTTATTATGGCCGCTTTTACCTCGATGATGCATGGATGTGCATGCCAATTAACTTACACCCCGAGGATTTCGGAACAATGTCTTCCGGAATTTCTGAGGAACTCAAGGACTTCGTTCAGCGTTCTCCTGCCATCGCGGCGCTCCTTCGTACGATATGCCGTGTGGAGAACACAGCACAGCACAATTTTTTCCAACTCAGACTGATAAGACCACTGATCGTAATATGACCATAGTATTGCGCTGAGCTTGCGGTTGGCCCGATTTTGATCAGATATGTCTTCTTCGTGGATGGACGGACGATAAAAGGCTGCGTGTCCCTTTTCCCTCCCACTTCGCAGCACCCCTCCATTCCCACAGTTTCGCGCAGATGTCCGATCCTAGAGCAACCCACTCCAACCCTAAGTCCCGACCCGGTCCCGGACCTGGACCTGGACCCGGACCCCGCTCTAACCCTCAAGTGAGCAGCCCTCCTGGCAGTGCTCGCAGCACCTCCGGCCCAAGTCAAGGCCCAAGTAGTGTCACCGCTGTACAGGCGCCCTCCCTGTTCGACACGCTCACCAAGCCCACCACCGAGGGTTACCCGGCCACAGAAGTCATCAAATACTTGATCGAGGTCGTGGGCCGCGATGTCGTGTCTTTCAGACGCAACGCGCAGGTGTCCTATTTACTCGTAGACAGGGCACGTGACATTTGCGATGCGATCAATATCCACGTCAAGAAAACGGAGAGCGGAACCGACTGGTCCAGTTTCGAGAAGTTCTCTGACGCCATTGACCCTGTCGAAGAGTGCGTTGTGGAGATCTTGCATTTTAAGATCGTCGGTTGATGGTATCTCTCTCCTCACGCAGTGCCTTATTTAAGTTGGTTGCGTTCACGGAAGATGAAAAAACACTCCATCTCATCGAGGGAAATTCAGTCCACGACTGCATAGCTTCTGCAGATAATTGGGTCACCAACCGGGAGGAAATCTGGACCACGCTGGATCACCTTGAGACGACGACAGAGCTCACGGTATTGTGAACCGACACTAACCTCAGAACGTTACTAAACTCAATGTGACAGAATCTGTTTTCTGGAGTAAACGTCTCGTCACGTCAGACCGAACGAGAAGAAGCCCGGAACCACGATGACAAGACACTTCTTGGAGACGTGATCGAAGATATTGATCGCGCCTTCTCGTCGCTCGCAAAGTATACTCTCAGATTGTTACTACTTTCGCATCTGGCTTACATCCACTGCAAGGGCCCCGCATGATGTCGTTCCCACAATGATTGAAAACCTCGACGAGTTATTTAACAAGGTTTCCGCTGGTGACAATCCCCCGGTAATTCTTTCTGATACTCCGCATTTCACTGTACTGACATACCCGACGATCAGGATCTCACAGAGTTCACATTGAAGACAGGCCTTCTCGTGCAAGGTGTGACGAGGTTGGCTTACGAGACCCCGTCCTTGGATCCGAAAACAGTGAGCCACCTGAGGTCAGCGCCTATTTGGGGGGCTGCAGCTCAGTAAGTGCGACTTTCTGGAGTCTGGTTGAGCACCTGGAGCTAACAACGTTTTTGAGATTGGTGGAGCTCTTGACACATGACGACGTAACTGAGTCAATGGACAAAGTCCGCGTGAAGTATAATGAATTCTTGGGGCTTCTTAACGTGCGCCAAATTTCCCCCGTGGATCAGTAGTATAGTCTGACTGATGCCTACAGAACACTGAAGACCTGGATGTCCCGAAGTCGTACATAAATCTCCTGAAGCTGGCCGGGCAGGTCCGACGGCCGTTCCATTCCCAGGCAGTTGCACTCATTTCGCTCTGCCGCGTGCTTGTCGCCGAGTTTGAAAAAGACACACATCGCACATCGGACAATCTAGTCGTTCTTGAAGAGTGCGTGGGCTATGTTTCACCGTCATCTGAGCCATCCGCTGATGTGCGCTCGTGATGAACAGGGCATTGAATGCTACCCTTAAGGCGTTGCAGGAAGCCATCGCCGCAGTCGCAGAATTGAAGACATTCAATTTAGATAATTTCGAAGACCACCCCGCTTACAAAGCCCTTACAAGGGCGCAGAGATACGTCAGAAAGTGCCACAATACCTTTGCGGTGCGTTTTTATCTCTGTTGCCAGCTCCCACAGCCAATTGTTGATTGTCGGACAGCTCGGGGATTGGAGTCAGGTGGAATTACTCATAGCAGATGCCATTAGGAAGGACAAGGAACGCATGGACTGGCTCAATAGGTTACTCCAGACTGTAGGCGGACTTGCTTCATTCTTTCCCTTGCACAAGCGTGTCTCACGATGGCAATCTAGCGACCTCCTTTCGCAAGTCAAGTGAAGGTAGAACAAATCGAGTTGACCGTTGCAGTGTACGACGGGTCGACGTCGAAGTCGAACCACGTCCACCAAACCACCTGTAAGTCCCAAGTCGTACCCCCTGCCTCTGATTCGGTTAACCACGATGCGCTCTCAGTCCTCGTCGAGGGGTCTACTCGTCTAAGCGCTGTGCGCTGGACTGTTGCAGGAGCATTGGCAGAACCGCTGAGAAAGCGTGCGCGACTGGGCGGCGAGTTCCGGCTTGTGTCGGAGGACACCGAGTGCGAATTGCACGATACCGTTTCGCAGGTCGCCGGTTCCAAAAAGAAGTACACGCTCAAGCTCATCGTTTAAGATATCGAATATCAGTTTCTCCTCTCACGACTTAGTCACATCTCATATTATCAGTTCGCATCTGCTTGCCCGCATTTTATTACCAGATACCTGTACCTTACACGATCTACTTTCCGATCTGGCACGTAATCTATATACATCGCGTCCACTGACAACTTGAACGAGATGACGGAGATACTCTATGAATACCGGGGATTTGAGCGCAGCGATACATCAGCGCTCCATTACGGTGACATCACGATGCTGGTGTGTCACAGTTGCAACTTCTGCGAGGCTTCTCGATGTCCTCCAAATAGGTGTCCGACGGACGTGGGGTCGTACTGAGGCTGGAAAAACGGTCAGATTCTCATCCAAACGTTGTACTCGTTTCGGGGGCATACTCATTTCTCGAACACGCTCTGTGCAGGGCACATATTTTTTATGTGTCTGCCTTCAACGTTTCAATTCAACGTTTCAAAGATAAGATTTAGCCACGGTTGATCTCGAGTTGATGTAATTTGGACTTGAATCTTCCCAAGGCGCTTCAACACTTTTAAGTTATCGAAGCCACTAGCAAGCAGAGAACCCATTCGTCAGCTGCAGTTAAAACTTTGCTGTTACCAGGCTCCCATCTTCACGGTTAATGAAGCCGCCGTTCGGTCCTCTGTTCAGACGGTGGTCCAGAACGTGGCCTACAAAGATGCAATAAGGTGGAGGCAAAAACGAGGCGCAATACTGCGTGACCGAGGATAAAGACGCGGCGGCAGGCCGAACGACAGGTGAGTATTTCCCGTATCGCCCAGCTCATTGCCGAGCGCACTGCCTCGGTTTCCTTTTCATTTTCCTTCGCTTCAACACGTCTGCGGTCTTATAACCGCCGAGAATCCAGGTGGGAGTCCACTTACTCGACCTTGTCCCTCGCAGGAATTCGGGTCACGTTCTGGTGGACTAGGAGATACCTTGCGCAACACAATATAAAGAATCTTGCACATAGTAACGCACTTCGACAACTCAAGCCAGCGAAACGTACTAGATTCAGGCAGCCGAAAGAAAATGATAGATCCCAATGGAAAGGTACTAGGCTAGTCACGATAAAATATTCGCACAAGAAATAAGAGTAAGGAGGTGCACGGGGATGCGGTCTCGGATTTAGGGATCATAGTCGTATACGTATGCCCGGAACCAGTCCTTCCTCCGGATTCGGGGCACAGACAACAGTTCTCGGTCTGGCCCGGGCATGGGTGAGGGTATCATTAGGCTGGCAGGCGGGGCCGATGGTGGGGTTGGGAGGGTACCGGTTAGTAGTTCCACTTGCGATCCCGCTATCGACAGATTGAGGGCGTTCGCTCGCATGTTGGGAGAAACCCCAGAGGTATTCGATTCAGTTGAAGTAGCAAACAGCGTACTGCTGCCGATGCTGGGAGCGCTGGAGTTTGGGTTTGGGTATTCTAGCTGAGGTAGGTGCGTGGCGGGCAGCCTAGGTATTGTCTGGTCCTCGGGTGCTTGTATCCTGAGACTAGCCTCCGGAGATGGAAGCAGTTTCTGATCAATGTCACTGCGTAAGCCAGGTGGATGGTTTCATCTAGTTTACGACTTACCCAACCCGAGTCCGCTGGAGGTAAGGGCCTGGATCGATCTCTAATCAGGAGGTCTACTCCTTGGGCTCTGACCGCTGCGTGGATTACAGCACGCGCATTTGCGAACGGGGTGTTGACAATGCCACTGTCAGCACCCGAGTACCCCAATCCGACGGGACGCTGGGACGAATCGGTAATAGACGGGCGATACCAGTAGTCTTGGCTCTCCCCGATGTTGCGAAGTACGAAGTCTTCTGAATCTAAAATGCCGCCAGCATCTGAAATACACGTGGGATCAAATTGGAGTATAACACGCATCTGGGAAAGTATTCACCTTTCAAGATAACCGTCTCGTGAGGTTTCCATAGGTTTCCGAATATACGTGGTACATATGGTTTGGCGGCGTCGAGGAAAAGGCGACAGGATTTGTCCAAAACTACGAAGATCTTGTCGCCATGACGAAAACCACGGGAAAAGTCTTTTAACGGATCTTTATGAAATTTGCTATCAAAACTTGCGGCATCTTTCGATAGATGAAGATAGAAATGGGGATTCTGTTTGGAGACGATCTTGGGGGTGATTCTGTAGGTGCTCTTCTCAGGGAAACAACTAAACCCCCATACGATCTCTGCAGCGGTTGTAGAGTTGTCTATTATCTCTGTTATACCCCTTGAATAATAGGCAACAACGAGAACAAGGAAAAGCTGACGGTGAATGATCAATTGATCGTCACGTTCCTTGTGCGGCAGCGATTCGACAATCACGAAATTTACTTTCTTTGTATTTCTACTGGGGATCTGGCTCCGCATCGTGAGCGGTTGGATAATTCGACGACGACAGATGGCTTACGGGGGCCTTGAATGCAGACTTGACCTTGGAGATAGTATTCGTCGACTTTTCGTCCTTCTTGGAGGCAGATTCCAACGCAGTGCTCGGATCCAAAAGCTTTTTCCGATGACTGCCTGGAGTACCCTTTCGAGGAGGAGGAGGAGGGCCAAATCGCTTTATCTCTTCCTGAACACGCTCGAAGGCGCCTGTAGCTTCGGCAGTCGTACCCTTCCCAGCTCTTCCCGCGGCACTCAACGCGGCATCTGCAAGCTGCAAAACGCTGAAGGGATGTTGAGTGTCGCGCAGAAAGTTCGCAGAAGGAAGGACTTCACTTTTGAAGCTTGTCATTGTCGGTGTAGGTCTGGGAATGTGTATCTACATAGAGACGGCAGATCTCGATGAGAGTGGTCGCTTGCTCTCGGTACGCTCGACCGATATTTTTGAAATTCTTGCGGAAAGTGACCCCGACGCCTCTGTTCCGCCCCCGAATGCCTCCGAGCAGTTCCCCATCGCTTCCGAGCAGTTCTCCATTGTCTGCGGGAAGTTCTTCATTGCTTGCGGGCAGTTCTTCATTGCTTGCGGGCAGTTCCTCATTACCTCCGAGCAGCTTCTGCAGCGCAGGCAGAAGCTCCGCGGGGAACGGGAGCAGCGACCACCGGAGGTGTTGCGCTCGCGGGCCGGCGAGCTCCAGGGTCTTTGTGCTTCCGAATGCGCGGAGGAGAGTATGCCACTGCGCGCGGTCCGAGTCCACGTCCATGTCTGGGCTTGAATTCGCGTCCGAGCTGGCGTGGGAGATGTGCAGGCCGAGCGTGAGGCGCTCCACTCGCTCGAGCAGCGGCGCGAGCGCACCGCAGATCTGCGCGAACACCGCGAGCTGCCAGTCGAGCGTGCGGCAGCTCACGCGAAGCTGTACCTGGTTCGTTATGGTTCCCGCTTGGCCCGGGTCCGTCGCACGTGAGTAGAGTAGTAAACATGCAGCCTCAGCATCGAAGTCCAACTTTGCCGCCTCGAACTGGAACCTCGTGCCATCCCCCTCGGCATAAGCAGTGGAGGAGAGTGAGGGCTCTTGTGCCGCGCTAACGAAGTGCACGAGACAGGGTAGGTCGAACGAGAGCTGGGCGAAAAAGTTGAGGGAGAGCGTCTGCAGACTCGGCGCGTTGATGCGCGAGAGGATGCCCTCGAGATACGCGCTGCCACCGCGGAAGGAGAGGAGCTTGAGTCTGGGGAGGGCGGCGCGCGTCGTGCGCGCGCTAGAGAGCGCCCGTTCGACCTTGCGGTTGGGGAGCGCGGTGCGGAAGTGGACGACGAGGCGTTCGAGCTGGGCCATGCGCGCGAGTTGTGCGACGAGATACCCCGGGTGAGCCTCAAGCGAGTCCGCGACATCTAGGAGCTCGAGCATTACGAGGCCCTCAGCGCGAATGAGCAGCTCGGAGCCCACTGGGAGACGGACGTCGGACAGCGTGAGGTGGCGCAGAAGCGGTGCTTGTAGTTTCGCGCGGACCTCCATGGCCCTGCGTTTTCTGGTGTGAGAGCGGATGACCAGGTGCTGTAGTACCGGGTATTCGCCGTCCATAGAATCGAGTAGGCTCTCCGCAGGTGCCTCGATGTGGATACGACGCACACGCTCGCGATGCTGCAACAAGAAAAGCACATCTTCCACGTCCTCTCCTGTCAAAGCCCCGAGCCCTCCCGGGTAATAGATTATCAGAGGTAGGGGAGGTGAATGGGTAAGCATGGTCGTGACGGGTGTGCCATACGTGCATACGAGATGCAAATCCAGACTGGTTGGCGAGGCAAGTATGAGGTTCCGCCAGGTTCGACAAACGTGGATGAGCTTGAACCACCAGCGCTCGAGTTTCCAGCCTCGATCGAAACCATTTGTCGTATTTCCTAGTCGATACCAATGAAAGATGTCGAGAAACACGTCGTGATTGAGTGCATTGATGGGCGTCGGTGGCGCATGACGACCCCATGTACTGGACATAACAGTTGATTACAGCGATCCCTTGAGCAACTGCCAGTGTTAGAGGATCAGATAAAACTACTTCGGATCAGTCAGCCTAGCATGAAATCGACGCATCACAGGGACGACATGCGTACCTTGATGTACACAAACAATGTTCCTTTTGGTTGAGGGAATGCACGAAGGATTTGGATACTGACAAAGGCAGGGAGCCTGAGCAGAACCACTGTAGGTTCCAATTAATATATTTCCAAGCACGCGTTTGGGATGACATCGATGACAGCCATGTGGGTTGGGCATGGGTCGGTACGTACTGAACCTGATAGAACCAAACAAACAACAACGCGTGGTGATCGGCCTGGGCCCACATAGCGCTCATTACGTAACTAGTTTGGACTTCATATCGATATAACGGTTCACAACTCGGACTGACGAGTGAAAGATACTGTATGGGTTTGGGCTTTGTCTTCTATGTGACTCCTTTTTGGGGCAGTATCTTAAAGTTATCCGGCTCGTGACGGCGGGTCTGACAGTCTGAGCCTGGATTGGGTCGCGGGAAGATTGTTAGGTTCGCGTGTTCTGGTTTGGTTCTGGTGGCGTGGGTTCCAGTTGTGGGCTGGGTGCGGTCGGTTCATCGCGCGTTATTCTGGAGGGTTGTGGATTGGAGGTATATTCATTGGCTAAGGGTACATGCGTGTGTGCGTATATGCGTGGACAGGGGTCGACGATATTCGGGAACTTATTTCGTTCGTCCCTGGCCTACCACGGTAGTGATTATGACTCGCGGGGCCTCCAGCTTTCGCAATCATAGTCGTATTTGTATTTCTGGAACCAGTTTCCAGGAGCTTCCCACTTCCGAACTGGGGGCGCAGACAGCAGCTCTCGGTCGGGCCCAAGCAGAGGTGATGGTATCGTTAGGCTGGTAGGCGGGGCCGATGATGGGGGCATTGAGAGGGAACCAGCGGGTGGTAGTTCCACTTCAAGGTGTAGATCGATACCGCTGTCGGCGATAGATTGGAGACGTTTTCCCGTCGCCCCCAGCATGGGAAGAGAATCCTCAGAGGTATTAACTGCAGTTTCGAACGATTCGGTTGAAGTAGTGAACACCGTATCGCCGCCGATGCTGGAAGCGCTGGCGTTTGGGTTTGAGTATTCTAGCTGAGGCAGGCGCGTAGCTGGCTGCATAGGTGTTAATTGGTCTTCAGGTGCTTGTACCCTGACACTAGGCACCTGAGAAGGAAGCGGTTTCTGATCATTGTCTCTGCGTGAGCCACGTGGGTGCTGGTTTGATATGGTTTGCGACTTACCCAGCCAGAGTCTGCAGGGGGTGAGGGCCTGGATCGATCTCTAATCATGAGATCTACATTCTGAGATCTCAGAGCCGACTCCATAAGATCGCGTCCGTTTCCGACAGGTCTGTTGATGATGTGGCCATTGTCACCCAGATATTCGGATTGGATGGGGCGCTGACACGGACCGGTGATGGAGGGACGATGCCAGTAGTCTTGCTTCCCCCCGATGTTGCAAAGGACGATGTCTTCTGAATCCAAAATACCGCCGACATCTCAAATGCACCTGGGTCAGGCTGTACTGCTACGCGTCTGGGAGAGTATTCACCTTTCAAGATAGTCGTCTCGTGAGGTTTCCATAGATTGCCGAATATACGCGGTATATGTGGTTTGGCGGCGTCGAGGAAAAGGCGACAGGATTTGTCCAAAAGTACGTAGATCTTGTCGCCGTGACGAAGACCATGGGAAAAGTCTTTTAACGGATCTTTATGAAATTTGCTATCAAAACTTGCGGGATCTTTCGATAGCTGAAGATAGAAATGGGGATTCTGTTTGGAGGCGATCTTGGGGGTGATTCTGTCGGCACTCCTCTCAGGGTAACGGCTGAACCTCCAGACGATCTCCGATGTGGTAGTAGAGTTGTCAATTTCCTCTGTTACGCCCCTTGAATAACACGAAACAGCGAGAACAAGGAAGATACTGACGGTTAATGATCAATTGATCTTTGTGTTCCTTATGCAGCGATTCGAGAATCACGAAGTTTACTTGTTTTGTATTTCCACTGGGAATCTGACTCCACATCGTAAGCAGTTGAGTAAAATTTGACAACGACAGTGGCTTACGGGAGCCTTGAATGCCGACTTGACTCTTGAGAGTGTACTCGTCGACTTTTTGTCCTTCTTGGAGGCAGATTCCAACGCAGTGCTCGGATCAGGAAGCTTTTTCCGATGACCGCCTGGAGCACCTTTTCGAGAGGAAGGAGGACCAAATCGTTTTATCTCCTCCTGAAGCCGCGCGAAAGCTTCTGTAGCTTCGGTAGTCGTGCCCTTCTTGGCTTTCCCCGCGGCACTCAACGCGGCGTCTGCAAGCCGCAAAATGCTAATAGAGACGTTAAGTGTAGATGCAGAAAGCTTGCAGAAGGAGCTCACTTTTGAAGACCGTCATTCTCGGTGTAGGTCTGGGGATGCGTCTCCACATACAGACGACAGATCTCGATGAGAGTGGTCGCTTGCTCTCGGTACGCTCGACCGATATTTTTGAAATGTTTGCGGAAAGTGAAAGGGTCATAGGTAATAGCATCGCCAACCATACTACTGTACTAGTCGGACTCGGAGGGATGTACGGCCAGCCTTGACAAAACGAATGGATAGTAGCCTTCGAGTTTATGTGAACACTTAGGTTGTCGATGGCATCACGAGTGCAGAATTTGCCTCGCAAATGGTCTTATCGCTTTGTATAGAAGGATCATGACGACGATAGAGACTGAGCGATTGGCCAGTTATCCAGCACCTAGGCGCATGGACGCATGACATCTGCGGCTGTGACGACATGACCGAAGATTTCCAACCTCCGCAATTTCCTTATTTGGCGGGCCTGAATCAATAGCGCTGAGTGGGCGCGTCGTGGTGCTTCGACACTTCGTATGACCACCCTACTTTATAGTGATTATCGGTCTCGCTGTATGACTGACCCAAACTGCTGAAGACTTCTACGTTCGACGCGCACCATTATATAGTTCCGGGCCTCACACACACCGATTAGACCGTCGCTTGTTCAAGTTTTACTCCGACTCAGACAGACAATGACAGTCAAGGCACGACGTCGTGGCCAAGGTCGTGGCCTCAAAGTTTGCAATCCAGAACGTCTACGAGACCGTGACTACGTCATTGGCGTATCAAACTGCCATATGAGCAAACAATCGTGACCTCATTTCAGCAATGGATGTGCAAACTATTTACACCCCGAGGATTTCGGGACCACGTTTCTCAGAATTTTCTGAAGAACCCCGAAGATGGGCCGATTGCTCATTGTCTTGCTCCATTCAGCATTCTCGTGTCGTGTCGAGGACACCATTTCCAACTCAGACTAATCAGACTACTGATTGTAACTTTCCCCTAGAAGTTGCGCTGAGCTTGCGGTCGGCGCGATTTTGATCAGATAGACCCGCGTTATAGTGCAGACTGACCATGATAAAAGACTACGTGCCCCCACCTCGCACCTCGCAGTACCTCTCCATTCCTGCAGTTACGTGCAAATGTCCGATCGCAAAGCGCCTCCACCCACTTCTCCTCGGCCTCGGCCACCACCACCCACCTCCTCTAAGCCTGTCATTCAACCTCGACGGCCTGGCAGCACGAGCCTGAGCGGCACCGCCGGCTCAAGCAGCACCACGGCTGTACCGTCCTCTTTGTTCACCACGCTCACCAAGCCCACCACCGAGGGATACCCGGCCACAGAGGTCATCAAATACTTGATCGAGGTCGTGGGCCGCGATGTCGTGTCCTTCAGACGCAACGCGCAGGTGTCCTACATGCTCGTAGACAGAGCACGTGACATTTGCGATGCGATCAATACCCACATCAAGAAAACGGAGAGCGGAATCGACTGGTCCAGTTTCGAAAAGTTCACCGACGCGGTTGACCCGATCGAGGAGTGGGTTATGCAGATTATTTTTTTTCGTTTTAAGATCGTTGGTTGATGGTATCTCTCTCACTTAGTGCTTTATTTAAGCTGGTTGCGTTCACCGAAGACGAAAAGGAACTCCATCTCGTCGAGGGCAATTCAGTCCATGACTGTATAATTTATGTGAATAATTGGGCGACCAACCGGGAAGAAATATGGTCCATGCTGGATCTCCTTGAGACGACAACAGAGCTCACGGTATTGTAAACCAATACCAACTCTAGAACGTCCCTAATTGAATGTGACAGAATCTGTTTTCTGGTGTAGATGTCTCTTCACGCCAAGTGGAACGAGAGGAAGCCCGGATTCACGACGACAGGATATTCTTTGAAGAAGTAATTGAGGAAATAGACCGCGCCTTCTCGGGGCTCTCAAAGTATGATTCAAGTTGGTACCACTTTCGCATTCGGTCTCACATCTACTCCAAGGGTCCCGAATACCGTTCGCACGATGACAGGAAATCTGCGCGAGTTACTTAACAAGGTTTCCGCGGGTGCCATCCCCTCAGTAATTCTATATGATACTCCGCATTTCACTGTACTGACATACTGGACGACCAGGGCGTCACAGCGTTCACATTGAAGGCAGGCCTTCTTGTGCAAGGCGTGACGAGATTGGCTTTTGAGACCCCGTCCTTAGACCCTACAACCGTAGCACACTTGAGGTCAGCGCCCGTTTGGGGGGCTGCGGCGCAGTGAGTACAATCTCTCAGTGTCTGGTCGAGCTAATACCAACTTTTTTAAGACTGGTGGAGCTCTTAAATTCGACACGTGATGATGACGCTGAGTCAATGGACAATGTCCGCGTGAAATACGAGGAATTCTTGGGGTTTCTTCACGTGAGCCAACTCCCCCTCGTGGATTAGTATAGTCTGACTGATGCCTACAGAACTTCACTGGAAAAGACCTTGATGTTCCGAGGTCGTACATAGATCTCCTGAAGCTGGCCGGGCAGGTCCGACGGCCGTTCCATTCCCAGGCAGTTGCGCTCATTTCGCTCTGCCGCATGCTTGTCACCGAGTTTGAAAAAGACGCTTATCGCACACCGGACAACCTCGTTTCTCTTGAAGAGTGCGTTGGCTATAATTGACCGTCACCTTAGCCGTCTGCTGATGCGCGCCCTCGTGATGAACAGGGCATTGGAGGTTACCCTTAATGGATTACAGGACGCCGTCGCCGCAGTCACGGAATTGAAGATGTTCAATCTAGCTAGTTTCGAAGACCACCCCGCTTACAGGACCCTCGCAAGGGCGCAGACGCGCATCAGAGCGTGTCATAAATCCTTTGGGGTGCGTCTCACTTCAGTTGCGAGTACGCTCGGCTCAGGCTGATTGTTGATTGTCGGGAAGCTTGGCGACTGGAGTCAGTGGGAGCTGTTCATAGTCGATGCCATTAGGAAGGACAAGGAACGCATGGACCGGCTCAATAGGTTACTCGAGACTGTAAGGGGTATAATCTTCTCACCGCATAAGCGTTTCTCACGACAGCAATCCAGCGACCTCCCCTCACAAGCCAAGAGAGGGTAGGACCGTTCGAGTTGACTGTTGAGGTGTACGACCGGTCGACGTTGGCTGTTGTCCACCAAACCACGTGTAAGTCCAAGGTCGTCCCGCCTCTGATTGTGTTGACCATGATGCGCTGTTTAGACTCCGTGGAGGGATCAACTCGCCTAAGCGCCGTGCGCTGGACCATAGCAGGAGCATTGGAAGAATCGGTGAGAAAGCACGCGCGCCAGAACGGCGAGTTCTGGCTCCTGCCGGACGCTTTGTGCAAGTTGCACGATTCCGTTTCGCAGCTCGCCGGGTCTAGCAAGAGGCTATCGCTCAGGCTCATCATCTAAGACATCGGATATCAGTTTCTCCTCTCTCACGACTCTGTCCCATCTCACACTATCAGTTTGACATCTGCACGCCCGCTTTTTACCACCTACCTGTACCGTATATGATTTGTGCTCCGATCCCTTCACACAATCCACATATATCGAACCTACTGACTACAAACGAGATGACATAGACATAGATACACTACCCATTCTGGAAATCCGAGCGCGATGGTACATTAGCGTCCCACAGCGACCCTTAAGTTTGTATGGACTTACCGAGCATCGGTCACGTACGGTAACTCGTGGCATCGAAGGAGCTCTTACTGTGGTACAGTACCACTTTCCCTCTTGCAATAATCTGTTGCATGTAAGTGAAGTTAACGGATTCACCCCCAACGACATGGGTTCTCTTGATTCGAGGCTGAATCAAGTGGGGCCTCACTCGTGTTCCATGGGTATACGAGCCCTTTAGGCGACTCGTCCTTGCCTTGACACGGCTGCCTCCTAGTCCTCCTGACGACTCCACCGTGACGCTGTCACCCCTTTGGAACCACCTTCGCAGCGTGTGACTTGCTTGGGAGCTTAGTCTATCATGAGACCCATGAGTCCGCCCAAAAGAGGTACTGTAACAGCGCATGCCAAGACAGACATAGCCAAATCAAGAACGAACCCCAAAATACGGTTGAGGTCTGCAACTGAGAGGGGCTTGAGTTCCCGAGGATCGCGGCCGTGATGTGAACACACGTCTTCGATTCACCATGGATCGGTAAGGCAATTGTATGAGTCAGTCAGATGGCTGACGTGGCGGAAGAGCGCTGATCAGCACAGTGTACAACTGGGGGCTATATACGACTACCAAACTGGGCGCATTGTACCGGATTAGGCTGAGAGACAACCATCAGTCTTTGTGCGCGCGCATAGAACCACGATTCTAGAAGGGGGCATGTGAATGATCATCAATCATGACACGCATGACATGAGAGTGCTTATGATCCCTTACGCAGCACCACGAATACCCAAGCGTAAGTTACGCTCACGCAAAAATAGATAGATGTCATTATTGTCGATTCGCACACGTATATAAGAATCGATGAGAGCACCTTGAACGACTACAACCCCAAGTACAACACTCAAAGTTATCTGCACTTTCATCATGACCAACGCAATCCAACTTTACGGAGCCCCCAGGTCTACCTGCACGCGTCGCGTGGCACTCATCGCAAAGGAGCGCAACATCCCTTACAACCTCACCACCGTCGACCTCATGACGGGTGAGCATACGAAGGCGTCGTACCGTGAGCACCAGCCTTTCGGCCAGGTGCCGTACATCATCGTACGTCTCTCGCCAACATTCCCTCTCCACTACCTGATTTCCTGATGCGTTCGGTCTCCTATTAGCACGACGGTCTCGAGCTGTTCGAGTCGCGCGCCATCGGCCGCTACGTCGCCACGCTCGGGTCTGGCACCGAGCTGATTCCGACTGAGCCCCACGCGCGCGCCAAGTTCGAGCAGGCCTGCAGCATCGAGTACTGTCAGTTTGACCCGGTTGCTAGTACCATCGCCTATGAAAAGGTGTTCAAGGGGTACCTTGGTCAAAAGACCAACGAGCCGCTCGTAGCCGAGCTCGTCATTAAGCTCAACGGCAAGCTTGATGCATACGAGATCATCCTAGGCAAGCAAAAGTACCTCGCCGGCAATGTACGTCATGCGGGAAGTGGTCTGAAGATGACATTATACTGATGGTGCCCTTTCTCGTGCAGGTGGTTACCCTCGCTGATCTCTATCACCTACCGTACGGTACCATCATTTTCGAACATCTCAAACTCGGAGAATTAGAAAAGCGTCCCAATCTCCAGAGGTGAGTAAATCGCACGTGCAAAGCTCATAGGACTGCTGACATGTCGTCGATGTAGATGGTGGAAAGATATCACGTCCCGCCCCACGTGGCAGGCAGTGAAGGATGCGGCTTAAAGTACTAGTGAAAGCTGGGAGAGGGCATGTATGTTGATGTCCCTATAAGTCGCGTCCGAGTCGGCGGCAGTTTGTTATAAAAGTTGTTGCACTGTGTGCGAAAGTTACAACGCATTGTGACGAATCTCAGCCATTGTGACGATCCCAATAGGCTTGACTTACCAATTCACGGAGGCCCCACCAACTCAATAGCTTCCGGCCACTGCTGGCTGAGTATTGACGACTGTACCACCACCGTCCATCATCACTGCCACTGGCAGTGTCTGGCGCCCATCGGTCTAAGGCTCCCATGTTCGCCAACGAGCACAGAAAAACTTACTTATGAGCAAGCTTTGGTGGGGTTTTGTTTCTGTCCTCTTGCTGACCTCAAACCAGTACGGTAGACACTGACACTTGCACTGACACTGCCCTCAGGCTTAGCTGCAACCAGGCGATGCGGCGTCAACTCTGGTTCTATATGTGGCGTGGGAAAGTATGTCGTTTCTGATTCGTTTTTGATTGACGTTTGATGTGGGACACCAATTCCCAAGCCAATTCCTTCTTGCCAATACACCCGCCGCCGCTGTACACCAGGATAAGCTGGGCTTCGGCCCATTGAATGAAGATAGCTTAATTTTATTTTCTCACTGTGCCGCAGAGCCTCACTCCCCCTCTCGTCCTTGTACCACGCCTCTCCAGCGCGTGCAAGAAGCGCACCCCGCGTCTCACCCTCAACGCTGCCTCGCCACACATAAGCCCATGGCCACCGCCTCCACCCCGTCACGGCGCGCAAGACCTGTTACGACGCCGCCTATCGTGCGAAAGCCTGCCGCGATGCCTTGTTATCGCTGCGCAAGTCTCGCTGCGACGCCACCCCAACACGGCCTGCAAGCCTTACAACGCGACGATACCGCTCGGCAACCCCACACTACCTCAACACGGCGCGCTAGTCCTGCCACGACGCAAGCGACGACGATAACCGCGACCACGAGCCCGACTGCGACCGCAATGATGGTAGCGAAGATACCCGCGACCATGACCACGACAGGACGGTGGGGGGGATGGCGGCGGCAGGTTTAAGCATACTTTGATTAGATGCTCTTGTTTTTCAGCACAATACATTTGTAATCTGCTTACAATTGGTGCGCAGATGCACGGCAGATGCACGGATTAATAGCACCAAACTGTATAATACTGTTTTGTCTTCACGTCTGTCCGTACTTGCTATTGTGATATTATTACAATCCGTCTTTTTTTCTTCATGTCTGTCCTGTGCCGTGATGTCGTCAGAATATACGAGTGAGACTGGCGTACAGTACACCGAATAATGCCAATACAGGGGTTAAAATGAAATACAGGACAATGTAATGCCAGATGACATAATCACACGTTACATAAACCGAGTCGATGCGCGCAACTAGCGAGTTTGTCGCGCTCTTGTGCCATTCTTTCGTTCTCGTGGAGGTGGCTGTCTCCCCTCCCCCCTTTCCCCTTCTACCATGTCTATGAGAACGCGTAGAAAGAGCAAGGCCGCTGCTGCCGCCGCAGCCGAGCTCGACGCCGAGTCTGTCGCGCCAAGTGAGGCCGGCACCGCTGGTCAGACTAGGGTTGAGTTCTACGTGCCAATTCCAGAGGACCTCGATTTCGACTATCTCTCGAGAGTCTTTCCAGATGTTTCTTTGACACTCCCTCCCCTGACTCCGTTTTGTCCCTTTATCGCCTGGTCGTCACTACAGGCAGTTGGCCTTAGAAAACGCTCACCACGACTGGAGGAGTCGCGAGCAGAAATGAAAGGAAGACGTTGAGCTCGACCAGGCCTTACAGACCGCGAATCTTCTGTCTCTTCCCTCGAGACCCAGGTCAAGGGGCTCCAAGAAGAACTTACCAAAGGTGAATTGTGAAACAGGACCGCGACGCGCTTGGTCAGTTGGTGTCACTCTCCAGAGTTTTTCGTTCACATTTGCTATGCGCTCGCCTTTTAAGCGTCATCCAAAAGCAACTTAGAATCGCAAATTTCTACATGAACATTTCTCAATCCGTCTCGTCCACAGAACTAGACTCTTTCAAGCATAGGTCGAGGGACACCGAGCGGGAAAACGAGATCTCCTCAGCGTTGTTAGTAGGCTTAAGGAGGAAGCGCTCAGCGTGATGGTTCGTTTCACCCTTACCGTCGTTGTGCTCACGTGCAATAAACATTCACTAGAGGAAATCCAAACTCTTCGCACGAGTCTCAAGCAGGCAAGGCAAGATCAGCAGACTCTAGAGACTCAGCTTAGGGAACTTCGTTCAGCAGAGTCGTCCACCAAAGTGTGTTGCTTTTTATCCTACTCCACTGCTTGTCAATTAAATACGCGTACAGTTCAAACTGGATTCCCTCACACAACAACTGCAGCTCGCTAAAGACGAGGTGGACCGCACCTCCAAGGAACTCACCAAAAAATCTGAAGACTTTGCTAATTACCGTCACGAGAAAGCATGCCTCTCACTCTCAACTACAGTCTGCGCACGACGCGTTGAAAGAAAGTATGCCCTCGGCTGAAGGGACCCTCAAAGCCCTCCGAGATGCACACAACGTTCAATCTCGACAACTTACCCAATCCCTTACTCGCCAGCAAGACTTGAGCGCGCGCATTGCCGAGCAGGACGCGACCTACGCCACCGAAGTTGCGGGTTTACGGCGGCTGATCGAGATGGTTGAGGCGCGCGAGGCGCAGTCCAAGGCCATTGTCGAGAACGTCGAGCAGGAGTGGGAGGCCGTCAATGAGCGTGCCGATCGCCGTGAATCTGCTCTGCGCGAACAGGTCGACCGAGAGCGATTGCGCACAGAGGCAGCCGAGGCGCGCATCGAAGAACTGGAGCGCGTGCTGGAGAAGGTCAACCATGGCGAGTTCCCTGTCCCTGCACCTGGGACCTCTGCTCCCTCTACCCCTGCTAGAGGCTCTACGGACGTATTGATGCAAAGTATTATGAGTCTAAGCCCAACAGTGGCGATCGCAAGCAGAGCGCAGCGCACCGGGAAGACCTTCACCGAAGTATATGCGGACCACGTTCGTCTGCAGGATGAGTACGCGAAGAAGTGTGCGGAGTACGACCGCATGGACCGTACACTGGCGCAGGTACTGGCTCAGATCGAAGACGAGTATGTTTCTATTTCGTTTGAGAAAGCAAACTTAGTCCTAACCGTGTTAGGCCACCAATCCTTGCCCAACAACGTGCCGAGTACGAACGACTGCAGTCCGAGGCGGCACAACTCGCGTCTCAGCTTGCAGATGCACTCTCAGAACGTGATTCTAGTGCCTCCAATGCCTCCGAAGTCTCACAGCGCCTCTCGAAGACTATTCGCGAGAACGAGTCGCTTCAAAAAGCAGTTGAACGATCTGGGACGGCAGGTTCAGACGTTGCTCAAGGAAATTGCCCGACGGCAGGATCCGACAATCCCGTCAGACGAAGAACTTGAGGCCGACGAGAGCACACCAGCTGACAATATCGACGAAGTGATCACCAACCACCTCGTGCCTCTTCCGCAGCGTCTCCCGCGCTGCAGACGCAAAACCAGAAGCTGCTTGGCATTGTTCGTGAAATGGGTGCTAAGATGGAGGCGGAGGAGCGCGAGTACCGTGAGACGCTCGAGAAGGAGCAGGGCGAGGCGGTACGTGAAGCACACGAAAGCCATCACGGCGCTGCAAGAACAGCTCGAGGCGCTGCGGCGAGCGCACGACGTCAAGATGCGGGCGTTCGTCAAGGAGCGCGATTCTCTCAAGGTGCTACTTGCCCGGGCCGAGCGCAACAGTTCCCTAAAGGAGTCTCATGGCCAAGCGAATGGCGAAGTAATGGACTCGGACCTCGCGAAGGACCTCGCGGAAATCCAGGAGCAGTTCGATGTGTACCGGGCTGAGACGGGGGTCGACTCGGTGCGGTTGCGGGAGGACACCGTCGCGGCGCAGCGCGAGGTTGCCCAACTCTCCACACAGCTCGCCAAGGCCAATGCGAAACTGGAGATTACTGGGGGTACGACGCATGACACTATCTGCGATGGAGTAGGCGTTAACGGGCTGCACAGATCGCTTCAAAATGCTGCAGGAGCAACAATCACTCACACTCCGGGATCTTGATGACGTCTCGAAGCGCAACCGCGACTTGTATGAGCGCTTCACTTCTGTGGACATCGAGTGCAACCGCGTCACGGAGGATCTTATCGCTGCAAACGGGAAGATGGACCAGCTGCGTAACGAGTGTGCTAACCTTCGAGCCGAGAAGAGAATTTGGGAGGTGAGCGCCGCACCATCTGGCCTTTGAAGGGTTTGGAGGTGCTGACATATAGCGCAGAGCGTGGAAAGTCGTCTTGTCGAAGAAAACAAGGCGTTGTCTATGGAGCGTTCTCACCTGTCGGACCTCATGGCAAACGTGCAGAAGATGCACAATGACATTGAGCGCTCGAGCGAGAACGATCGGAGGCGGCTCGAGAGTCAGATACAGCTTCTTGAGCACCAGAGGTTTGTCGCTTTTTGGAGCTGCTTGCCGTCCGACTTCGGGGCTGACGAGCAATGCAGTCAAGATTCGCGTCAGCAGTTGAATGAAGAAAGGCAAAATGTCCGTCGGGTTACTCTGCAGCGTGAGGTTGAAACCAAGGAACTGCGCAACGCGATCGATAACCAGGTATGCTTTGTCCGCCGTGGTGGTCTGACTAACTGACTGGTCGGTGGTAATGGTAGGCACGTGACCTTCAAGAGACGCGCTCTTCGCTTGTCAAGGCGGAGACGACCAAAACGCACCTCGAACAGCGAGTGGAGGAGCTTTCCCGCAAGTTACAAGGCGACGCAGAGAAGCTGGCAGTCTACGAGCGGAGATCACTAGGAGTCAATGGTGCTGGCGCTACTCACCATGCTAGCGTTGAAGGTAGATCACGCGAGGATCAGCTTGAGGCTGAGGTGGCGGACCTTCGGTAGGTTGCACGCCATTGTCTTTCTGCATCCCGCTCACCTCGGTTCCCAGTGCCGCACTCAAGGTGGCCGAAGTTGATTTGGCTGCTGCTCGTAATCATATCCAACAATTCAAGGAGATCAGCCAGGCGAGCGAAGAGGCTCTGGCGTCGTTGAGCACGACGCACGACGAGTACAAGTCCACCACCGAATCCCAGCTCGCTGCTTCCTGGGTATGCTCAATCCCGTTCGCGCACTGTTTTCGCACTTACTCAGGTGCTCTTACTTATAGGCCCAACAAGAGACCCTCCAGAACAACCTTAAGAATGCAGAACAAGAGCTTGAGCAAGCCAGGACATCCCTAACTGAGTCGAAACGTTCGTTTGAGAGTGCACGAGAGGAATGGCTTGCGGACAAGAAGACCCTGGAAGACTCCATCGTTGATTTCACGGCCTCGGAGAAGAACCTCGCCGAGGATAGGTTGACCCGCGAGTCTGATGTTCATGCCCACGAGGAGCGCGTCCGTGTAAGCGCACCTTCTCCTTCTCCGAATCCCTTCATTAAACCTACTCGCTGGGTACAAACAGGCTGCCGAGGAGAGATACTCACGCGAGGTCATTGCGCATGCGGAGGCTATTAAGGCCATCGAGGATCTCAAGCGGCGTATCCACGACCTTCAAGTTTCTGATCGGAACAATCGGACTGCGGCCGAGACCGCACAGGCCAAACTATCCACCTCTGAGGGCAGTTGGGGCCAGCAGAGGCAAGCGCTCGACAGAGAGATCGCCGATCTCGCCGCGAGGTATGGTTGTCCACACCGGGCCCATGGAGCCTGGCTAATTCTTTCGGATTTTACCAGGTCCAAGGCGTTGACGGAGCAGAATAACGTCCTTCATCAACACCTAGACAATGTCAGCTCTCAGGCTACGCGTATCCGGCAGGCTGCCGACTCCACTGTTGACACCCCTGGCGAAGGCGATACCGCTGACGGCACCGAGGCGAAACTCTCCGAGCTCCGTGCTGTGATTAATTATCTGAGAAAGGAGAAGGAGATCGTGGACATGCAACTGGAGCTCGGGAAGCAAGAGAACGCACGCCTCAAGACGCAAATCGGCCACGTCACGCGTGATCTGGAAGACACGAGGGCTACTTTATCTGATGTACGCCCATCATATTTTTTCCCCAGATCCCAATTACTGACAATTATCTTAGGAACGTGAGCGTGCTGCCTCCGTGGCGGCTACAGATGCACAGCACGCGGAGCTGGTCGAAAAGATCCAGCAGTTGAACCTTCTGCGTGAGAGCAATGCAACGCTCCGAGCAGACTCTGAGGCGCACGCGAAGCGGTCACGTGAGCTCGACATCAAGCTGAAGAGTGTGCTCCAAGAGCTCGATCCACTCCGTGACCGGGCCCGTACTGTGCAAGCCGAGCTGGACGCGCGTAACGAGCACGTCACACGACTGGAAGAGGAGAACCGCAGGTGGCAGGAGCGCAACAGCCAACTACTCTCCAAGGTATGTTTCCATCCGTTCATTGCCTAGTGTTGACGATGCTGACTTCGCGCTGCAGTACGATCGCGTGGATCCCACTGAATTCCAGTCGCTCAAGGACGAGCTCGAGAACCTGAAGAATGAAAAGTCTAATTTGGAAGCTCAGCAGACGACGCAAACCGCTCAGCTGCAAGAAAGAGTGCGTGATTGTTTTGTTTGATATGACGCAGTCTTACGGGTTGCGTAGATCGTCGCGTTGGATAAAACGAGCAAAGCTCACAAGGAGACGGTCATCAAGAACAACCAGATCTTCCGGCAGCGGATGGGTGCCTTGGGTGCCGAAAACACTCAGCTCAAGTCGGCCCTCGAAGAAGCCCAGAAAGAGTCCGCTGCGATCGCAGAGGAGCGGGATGCCCTCAAGGCTGCATCAACCACTGAGCCGGCGCCCACCTCATCAGAGCCGCTGACCGAAGAACTCGAACGGCTGCGACAGGAGAAAGCTGCTCTGGAGCAGGCCTTGCAAGAGGAGAAGGCGAAGGAGCCCGTACAAGCGCCGGCGCCTACGCCAGACACGTCCGAGCTCGAGTCTCGTCTTGTAGGGTATTTCACTTGCCTAACCGATGCATTTTTCTAACAGGGGTTTATAGGCTACTCTTACGCAGGAGCGAGACCAGCTTCTTACAGAGAAGGAGGCATGGAACAAGTCCAGTTCAGAGGCGACGGAAGCCAAAGCCGTGAAGGACGATTGGGAGAGCGAAAAGGCAGATCTCGTCAAGGGCCGTGATGAGGCTCTTTCGCAGGCCAAGGTAGCGTGCTGCGGACTCTACATTTGATCGTGCTCATATCCCTTTAGGTCGCGCGAGAAGAGGCAGAGAAGCTCAAGGAAGCCGAACGTGGCCTCCGGATGTCCAATGTAGTTTACAACTCGTCGCGTCGTCTCGGCTCTGACTTACTCTGAAATCTACAGGAAAAACTCGGTGCTCGGATACGTGATCACAGATGGCGCGGCAGAGGGCGACGGAGGAGCAGGACGCCGCGATCAAGGCCGCGGTGGACAAAGCTACGACTGAACTGCGCAGCGCTCCATCGGCAGCGTCCGAGGAACTTAGCAAGCAGCACGCCG